>KK500103.1:124969-213911 GCA_000688715.1 Glossina pallidipes
TGTACAAACGGAACAAGAAATGTGATTCGCGTGTAAGCGAACTTGATGGTTCCGCGCTTCTCTAATAAATTATCGAGATTAGTCTGTTGGTTTGGCTGCTGCCGAATAATTGAAAGAATGATCGCTATGTGCGCTATGCTTTTATTGCTGTTCGCTGCCACACCTTCATTTGACAAAAACGCTTCATCACGAGGTCTGCTTGCGTGTATAGCTAAAAATAGTATGCATGGTGTAAATGAAAGCCTTTTTTACAGCTTTGAGTATGATTTAGAGATTTGTCTATAAGTGGGATAAGGTGTAAAGTTTGAGACGTTTGTTAGAGTGAAATCTTAAGAAATGTTGATGATTGTATACGTAATACTTACTTTACAATATGAAGGCATACAGGTCCAAGCGTAAGGGCTAACTTCGAATGTACAGTGTGAATGGTATATACGAATATACATAAGGCGTAAGGTGGTAAAGGCGTGATACATAATGATTTATTTTGAGAAGAAGAACAATGTTGTCCCTGAAACGAGTCAGTGTTTAGGGGCGGTGAAGAAGGATTGCTTCTTTGCACACGATAACACGGATCTCATTTTTCAAGTAATTGTTATTAATATATTAAACTTAAAATTATTATTATTATTAATTGTGGGAAATACGTACCACGACGCAGAAGATCTATTGTACTTGCTCGCGCCCCTACCACTACAGTTTTAGGATTCTTACGAAACCCGAAATCTTCTTTGGATCGGAGCTCACCTTGTCCACCGTTGTAAAATGGTCGTCAAACACATGCTGTCTGATTTTGCCGATGGCTTCACATTCAGATCGAATATGGATCACTCGTTCCATGGCGGAATCTACATGAATCGATAAGAGACGCACCCATATTTTGCAGGTGGTACCTGATGGAATTATGACCAGCGTAGAAGCCCGTGGCTAAACGTAGGTCTTCTCTTTTTACTTCCTTTCGGAAGATTTGATGAATCGTTTTGCCTGCCGTTGCCCTGCACATACGACTTTTTCTGTACCTATGGCGATACCAACCTATTAATGTGGCTTCCCGGTATACCACAGAAAGGTTTAGGGCATATCGCTGTCCCTCGAGCTGCTCCGTGGGCTAGACAGTCAGCCCTTTCGTCGCCTTCAACAGCCGAATGGCCAGGCACTAATATTAGGCCTACACCATTTTGCCTGTCTAGCTCACTGCTTGAAGGCGTTCCAACACAAACGTAGATGTTATCATTTGCCCTTTTAGGGACTTTAAAACGCCGTCACTGTCGGATTAAATGCAGATTCGTTCGCGGCTGTAGTGCCTTTTTCAGCACTCAGACATGCGGCGATTGCACAGACTTCTGCTTGGAATATGGAGGAAGTATATCCTATTGATATGGCCTCCTGAAAACTAGGGTCACAAACCCAAGTACCAGTTTCGGCCTTTTCCAATTTCGAACGGTCGGTGTACCATTTCCTTGTTTCCATCGCGGATTCAACAGCTTGCCCGTCCCAGCCCGATCGCTCCGGTATGACCACTCTGAACGGATGGGACAGTACCAACTTTAGCTTAAAAGTAAAATTAAATGCTAAATAAGAAGTTTCAGTTTTTGCGGGTTCTGCGGGTTTTGCGATTGAGCACATTTGGTTATATCTATATTGAGCGTTCAGCAGGTAAACGCGTAGGACTTATCTATTCGGTACACATCCGCTAGGCCGCTGCCACTTTCTAACTCTTTCTTCTTCCTTAGTTCTTTTTGACACGACCAGATTACATGTGTAAGAGACAACCTCTGAGTGATTAATCATAAAAACAGCGAAGTACACATTAAAATAAACAATAGGCAGTCTATCCAGAAAAACAATGGTTTTGAGTCTTCGCAACTTACTACAATCGTACTCGTCAAGTCCGAACCTAGATAATTTTGCTTTTCCTGCTTTTAAGCTATATATTTAATTTATCAATCATCCGTGCATCATCCATCCATAGCACGCAGATCATAAGTATTAAAATCTTGTAAATCGAACTTTCGCTCGAAGGCACATTGTGACTGTCTAGTTCAAAACAGCTTATATAACGATATGCGTCGCTTATTATTTCCGGAGCTTTCTTTTAAAATGGGATTATGAGATATTAGAACTCCCACGTGTAGTGCTTACATGAAGCCCGTGATAACTTTCGTGATTACTCGCGGAAGTTTTTCATACTGCGGAACAAATTCCGTAACATTGGACTAGTTGGTAGACGTAAAGTTTTATATTATCTTGTCTATCGTTTTGCAATACTTGAGATCTTCTTAGTATTGATGTAACAAAGGCACTCTATCAGAGTTTGTCTAGTAGACTCATTTTCGGCAAGTATAGAGCCCTGTTTTCAGTTGGAGTTGCATTTCGATTTTGTTTCCTATCAACCCCGCTATTTAACGAAACTGCTGCTAGCGCCATCGTTGCAGCAAAAATTATTGTGATTAGTGAAGGCTTATATTTAGTAACCAGACTATAATTATGGTGGGAGTATGGCTGGAATATATTCTGAAGAAATTGCCATGTAAAATAAATAAGTATGTCGCCTTGCAGTAATAACTAAAAGACGCATGAAAAGCTGCTTAAAATATATGAATGTATACGCGTACAAAGATGCTACGCTTAATAAAGATACGTTCTTTTTCTGATGTGATTTTTTACGATTAGGAAACATGTCTTCCTTATTCATTTGCAGAAGAACCGCCGAACGAGGTATGCTCTGTTACAGTGACATTGTATCAAGAAATCTTTAACAGAATTTTTACTCACAAAAAAAAATGGGAATGAAAAAGCATACAGTCGAGCAGTTTTTTTTTTCACAGTTATTTCTTTTGGGTTAATAAAGAGTGAAAGTCCCTTATATAAAACACGCCTAATGCACCGTCTTGGTTTTCTACAAGATGCGCTGGATCTGAGCGCGAATACCTTCTTAAGATTGCCATGATATAAAAATAAAAGGAATATTTCTGCTGCAGTAATGTATTGCTTATGTAACTGGCGATATGCATCGCATGTTACATTACACTGGCAGTGGCTGAGTAATAACACATAAAAATGAATTAATTGTCTTCTTTTAAGCACATTCAGTTTACTTATATGATGTGTGCTGTTGTGTCTTAAAATGGTGTAAGCAAACAAGCACCGATTAATCGGTTAATAGCTGAGCTTAATATTGGTCGTATTTTTTACTTCGTGTACAGAAATTTCTTTTTTCATTTCATTGCTTTATAGGGCTTTAAAGCGTAAATAATTATAAAGTGTTTTTATTTATTGAAATATATGGATCTTTTTGTGATGATATTCACTTTGATTTTTGCGATCAGCCCTTAGTGCTGTCGTCAAAAGGTTTCTCTCATCTTTTTTGCATGCTGTTGCTTCCAAACACCTATATTGCCCAAATGCAGATATTTCTACTTGTAAGAAACATGCTGCGTTCGGTTGTGACGTGGTCGAAAAGTCTAAACCTGCTGTTATAGTCACAGCGTTGGTAGACTTCAATTTGCCACAACTCACATGGCGTTATAGTGATAATTCTGGCTATATGGTCCCCACTTCTACATCTGATAGCATTGTTGTGTTTTTCAATGAATTATTTGATAGTAATTTACTTCAATACAACCGTACTCCTAATCGTAATGCCCGACTGGTACATTTTGTCTCTGCCACCTTCCCGGACGTAGTTGTAAATTGCTGGCAACGTTTTAGCTTACCTGAGGATCCACATCATCCAGCAATTTTTTTTTCATTCCATTACAGACATGGTGATCCATTGAATCATTGTAATGTGTCAATACCAACTTCCAGAAATGAACATTATGATTTTAATAAAACCAATATCTTATTGTTTAAACTTCATGTCTCACTCATTATGCTCGTTTTTTCCGCTGGGAATATTGAAACTTTACTGTCATCGTTCTACAATGTATTAAACCTAGGTATTTGTGCATCCGTTCCGATCAAGCAACCTCGCCTTTGAAGCAAGTGTCCGGCATGGTTTCACAAGAGTATTAGATATTATGAAAATAGGAAAGCCAAACTTTTCTCAAAATGTATGAAAAGTGGTGCCCTCTTACGACCATTTCGCCTATATTGTTGCAAGGCGTAGATTGAATTACCTCAACCACCAACGTTATTGCAGATACCTTCAGTTGATAAAATCCCCACGTCTTGTTAATCATAATTATTTTTTAAGTTTGTCGGCTCCAAAAGAATAATCTCCATATATCCCTCGCATGTTTTTTTCAATTGTTCTGTGTCTTCTGATAACATTGAAACCTCAAATCGCTTTCTGAGCGCTTCCGCTTTCAACTGCCAATTCCGATTTAACTGTTAACTAGCCGCATCCGATAACTAACTACGTTTCGATTCCTAACTTGGACATTACGAAAGACGGCGTTTTACATGCTTTGAGTTCTCCAAAATATGTGCGCCTGGGCCTGATGGCATTCGGTCACGTACACTCAAATTCTACTGTATGGTGTTCTTTTAATGATTTTTAAACAGTCCATGAAACCAGGTGGTTTCCCTCTGTATTGAAAGAGTAGCTTTCTTATTCCGATTCGCAAATGTGAAAACAGCCATCACGTTGAGAACTATAGAATTGTTACTAATTATTTACTTTCTTTCAGTAAGGCTAAGTCCGCGCTAAGTTCCATCAAGAGGTGGTCCAAAGAGCCTAAGAATTCTTCTACTACAAGAAAGCTATACATTTGCTTAGTTAGACCAATACCTGAGTATACATATTCCCTGTGGTCTCTTTCCTATAGGTATTATGTAGATTCAATTGAATTCGTTCAAAAGCATTTATTACTGTTTGCCCTTAGGAATGTGGGTTGGGACCCGCTTGTCTCCATGTCTCCTAATGAAAATAGGTTGTTTCTGTTATCCTCACCTTCACTTGAGAAATTTAGATTCATTCTTGGTGTTTTTTTCTTAATAATGATGCTGATCGATTCGTCCCCATTACTTAGTGAGATAAGCTTGTTTAATGTCCCTAACCGCTTCTCTACGCCCTTTATTTTCATCAAGCTCAGTCAATGTAAATATAATTATGAGCTATCTTAACCCGCTCAGAGTTGTTTGCAGAAACCTAAACGATGTCTATCACTTAATTTTAATATTGGATTCTTTAATATCTATCTAAACAACTATGCTTAATACGCGCGTTTTGTCTAGTTTGTATTTAAACTAATTTGCTATCTTAATATGTCACTATGATTCGAAAATTAACAGGTATTGTCTGCTGTTATCGGTTGCTAAGCTCTTATATGTTTATAATGGCTTAAGAGTTCACTTGTAACTTGGCTCTGTACTGGTTGTGGGTGTGCCTCTGCGATAGTTGTGCTTTATTCGCAAAAGCCCTTCAAAATGCGTACAGAATAGTTAATCCATGTTCAGAATTGCATTATAAAACCGGCCGTGAGACACCCCGTGACCGCGCCCACTGTGTTGCTTTTTGTTTGGTCCCAAGATATTTCATGTTTAATCCACGAAAATATTACGATTCATCCGCTGGTTAACGTAAGCCGGGTTAGCATTTTCAAAATATCTACTGTTTAATTTAAAGACGTGTTATCCTTCAAAATACTAGTTCCTACTGCTAACATCGTAGCCTTGTTTAATAAATCATTGTGGCCACAAGATTGCTTAATAAAAAAATTTTTTTCGAAGGAATAGTAACTCTGTAACTCATCTATCTACAAAAAACGGAATTTGTTCTCAAGCCATTGATCTCTCATTCATTGCGATGTCATGCAAGACTCAAAGTTTTTGTGGCGCAGTAGCTCTCATCATGAATATGTCAAATAATCTACGCCCAGATGTAAATGTAATTATTGTAATTACTAATGTTATTGCCGATAGCTACAAAAGATAAACTCTTTATTTTGTATGAATCAAAAATATTTTTATAAATTTATTAACTCCACGAGAAAAGTGTCCATAGTTCCACTATTGAAATCTCTCTCGATATCAGTAATAAAATCTGCTATATATAACAGTTCAAGAGTGCAAAGATTTAATGAATAAAGGAGATGGAAAGTAGTGCCACTACAACTGTAGAGCAGAGACTTTAGTAGGGAAAAAATTTAAGGTACAGCCCGTGTATAGTATAATAAAAAGAGACCAAAACGCACAATCACTTCTTCGGCTATACTTTAATAAAGGCATTCAAAAAAGGGTAGGTGCACTCCAATTTAGAACGTACGCTCCTTACTGCAGCCTAAAATCGTGATAGAAGAATTACGCAAATGCGAAGGTGTATGAATTGCCAAGAGTTTGGCCGCACAAAGGCGAGTTAGAAGCTGCCCCGAAATCCGCAATATGCCTCGCAGTTCGGTTGATGCACAAAAAAAATTGAAGCGGTGCACAAAAACGTTGCATTTGCGGTGGTGCACGCACTGAAAATTACCGTTGGTGACCAGTTTGTAAAGAAATAATGCATATGCTATCTGAAAAACGACAAAATTTACAGGAGTTTTATCCAGTAAATAGGTGCACTGTAAAGAAAGGCTATAAAACACTTTCACAACCTCCTACAAACGATGTATTAATGCAACAAAAGTCTTAAGCTATCGGTCCACAACGTCTTATCTACGTTGAAACTCTGAACAAGCGCCTTTATGAAACGCTCTTAAAAATTCAATAGCATTGTTAATGCATGACAAGCAAGCCGAATATAACGCAAGAAATGCTTAAAAATAAAAACCGCGACTTATTGAGCAAAAACTGAATAATCCCAGTAAAAATTTTGGCGATATTGATACTAATACTCTTTCGAAATTTGTAAATAGTAGTTATAAAGGTTTTCAATTGTCCCATCTTTATATTCATAGTTTTAACGAAGCAAAAATTGGCTACTTTACTTATATCGCGTCGGAGAGTCAAAATATGATTTCAATTTGAAATCGACAATAAATTTTAATAATTAGCCAATTTTAATGTAGTGCGTTAAGGCAGGGGAGGTGGTGGTATTGGTATTTACTTCAGCAAAGGTTTCAAACTCAATACTGTAGTTGCGTTGAGTAGTGTTGACAGAGTCGAATGCCTTGGTCTTGAAGTTGCTGCCGTTATTGTGAAATGGCTTATTATGCACATGCACAGTACAATCGGAACAGAAACAAAACAAAAATTGCGTTATATGCTGATGACGCACAAATATATTTTCCACAAACCTTGGGAGTTGTTAAGAACTTTTTCGAACAAATAAATGATGATTTAAGCAATATAGTCCATTGGTATAATTAGAACAATCTACGTTCAAATTAATCGAATATTAATCTATTGGTACTGGGGCCAATACTGGGGTAAAACTTGCTTGCGTTCTTTCCAATCTAGATTTTAATTTCACTAAATGCTTCATATTTCCTCGCATATCTCGCAATGCTGATGTATAGGGTAATCTTGACTCAAAAAAACACGATTGCGGGCAGCTATTAATAAGCGCGCTAGGTAAGTTTTTAACAAGTAGAAATATTACAGTATATCTCAACTGTTATCGAAAATTTTCGAATCAGATCTGGATGCATGCTTAAATGCACGAAGTAACATGGCACTTTGGATGAACTTTTGGAGGAGAGCATAAATAAACCGAACAAATCGAAATGGACCTTTCCAAACCTATGAATGAGAAAGAAGTGTGGTGATCGTCGTTTATATGCTGGTCATATGTATTTAAGTACATACCATTCCCTCTCATAAATAATCTCCTTGGCAGATTGGCCAGCAAATCCATAGCTCCACGCCACATTGAATATTTTTCGCTTCGCCTGTGGCACAATTCGATTACCTTAATAAGGAGCCATTTGGTTTAAAAAGTTCTCTCTCTACTTACCCACGTTTTTTGAACTATGTTTTCAGTGATTTGACACAAGACGGAAAAGTAGCTATTTATGGGGATGATTTGATGATAGCCACTCAGAGCATTGGTGATTGCCTATGGTTTTGAGAATGGTTTTTGAGAGGCCAGTCAACAATAAATTTGAGTTTCACTTAGATGAGCGCGCATTTAGGGGGCATAAGATAAAGCATCTCGGGTAGAAGATTGTTTATAATAGCATCCGTCTGGATGAAAATAATATTAAATCGTAAATCGTTGTAATTTATTTACCATGAAACGGACGATATGTTTGCAACTTTCGTAGCTCGATGTCGTATTTTAGATAGTGCAGCGTCTCTCTATAAATTGAAAAGAAAGAATCCGAATTTTGGCTTTGATAGCGAACATGACCAATAATTTTCACCAATGTACTTTGGTCCGCAATAGCCCTTTAACGGATTATCAATAGCTGGGGTCTCTCTCAGGGCTGTCCGGCGGTCCATTCCACGAAATTTGTAGGTTAAATTAAAGGAGCTTTTGATGTTTTTGTTTAAAATTAAATTTAAGAAGAATATACGACTAAAGACTGGCGTTATTTGCGAAGTTAGTAGGAAGAGGAAAATCGAAATGTATTTTGTGGGCAGCCACAATTTTAACCCGAGAAACATGAACCGCGCGTAACCATATTATGAAAGCGCATTGTAAATTTGTCGTGTATGATCTGTTAGCTTTACTGCTGCTGAACAACTGAAGGCATTATCGTTGTTTACGCGCTGCTTTTATAGCTGTTGGCTGCCACACCAACACATTGACAACTAGAGCTTTCACCACGAAGTGTGTTTGCTTACTGTATCACTTACATGCCAATGATTATTTGAGAGAGTAGTTTAAGGAAAGCTATATTGGTGCTTATGAATTAAAGCGGCAAAACGAGATTATGCAGGGTTGCATTTCACTCAGAAATATACCGGCTGAAGATAACAAGACTAGAAGTTCAAACGTAACATTTTACATTTTATTAAACCAAGGTAGAGTTAAATGTAGATAATATATATAAATGTAACAAACAATGCCTTTTGCGTTTGTAGAGGGTAAGGAGGGTTTGTAGAGGGAAGGAAGGCTGTTTCCTTACGCTCTAATTCTGCGTTCATTTCTGGAATCTGTTAGGATATACAACAAACTAACAGAAAAACCGGCTTGGTGTTGTAAAACATAAATGACTATTATACGGCAAGTCGCCAAAGTTGAAATTATTTGATGCATGTACAACCACTATTATAGTATTTTTTTCGTTGGACACTTGTTATAAAAGATTTAATATTTCCTTTTTCCCAAAAAGTGAGGGTCAATAGTACGTTGCAAAATACACAAAACGTAATTGCTCTTTGCATCATTCTTCCCAGAAGCCTTTTAAACTTTAAGAATTTATTTTATTTTTCAAGTTTGCCCGAACTTTAACAATTTTGTTGAAGATTGTTAAACATAAGATCAAAAACCATTAGTAGGTTTTGGGTACGTTTACTCTGGTGCCCGACGTGACGGCTACCTCTGTTTATGAAATTCAGCAATTTTTGATGTTTAGTTTAATAACGTGTACTATTTGTGTGAAAATGTATTAATTGTAAAAAAGTTTCTTTTTCATTTCTTTTTAATTAATTTTTTTTTAATTAATTTTTTTTTAATTTTCGATTAAAATATCAGGAATTTACTAAAACTTTCAATTTTTCTCTAAAGACATTACTTTTATTTTTAACACTTTTGGGCAATAAAGGTATTCCTGACCATAATGGAATGATGAAATACTATGTTAGCAGTATTACAATATTCCTCAATATTAACAAATATAAGCACGTGATTTTTCGTCGGACAAATGCGATTAATATACATTATAAAATGAATAATGTGCAATTGGAGATTATTGGTCGCGTAGTCCCGGTTGCACGTTAACTTGCCTTCAATGTTTATATAAAATAGGCTTCGCCCAAATGACTTTTGTGATGGCTACACTTCTTCACAGACGAGACCAATTCATGAACGTGGGTTTATTATTTAAGGCCTACGATGGTGATCTTTACTGCAAGTAAATTGATTCCGCGCAAAATCAGGCTAAACAGGTTTACTTGCGCACCCTCTAATGAGATCGACACATCCCCCTTCCATCGTATAGAATCCAGTTAGCACTGACAAGGTTAACCTCTTCAAAAAGTAACGAGCGAGGCTAAATATACTGTATGGCTTATAAGACTACGAATTTATATTATTAAAAATTTACATAAAAGTTCCACAATGCATATTCGGCGTCTAATCGTAAATATGGAGACTACAAAAAAATTGATATGTTTGTCTTCTACTCTTGATTAGATCACTAAGCATTTTTATCATAACAAAGCAAGAGTATAACGGGAAAATTTGTAAAAATTAAAAAAAAAACATAAATAAATAAAAGCCAAGTGTATAAAAAATGGAAGAAAAAGCAATTGCAATGTTTCTATGCAATTTTGTTGACAATAAACAAAGTTTGGCGAGTAAAAATCTTAATTTTTTTTTTTTTTACATTACCTTATTATTTATTGATCTATACTTTTGTATTCCCATGTAGAGGAATGCTAAAACATTTGGGGGATATGGATTATTATATTAAAATATTTGGTCCATTTGGTAATGTAGTGTCTTTTTTTTATACTTCAATTTACGATTTTCATAACTTAGCAACCACGTTTTAGACAAACATTGGTACTAAAGAGTTTTATTGTCATATCTTTGCTTTCAAATGCCAACTAAGACACAAAAAGACGAAAACGTTGACATGGAAACCCAAGTACTAAGCTTATCACTGGTGCCAGTACAATACCAGAACAGGGCTGCATATATCGAAAACCCTTAAAATTGCATCTCTTTGTACTTGAATGCTATATGTGTATGGTAATCAGCTGGAGACTGTCCAATCTATCAGTTAAAGTAAATTTTCTTTACGACGCCCAGGTTTTAATCAAATCCAACGTTTTCAAATAACTAAAAATTTTCTTTATTTTTAGAGAAATTATTAAGTTCAGTTTTATTTACATTGTAGATTTCTTGAAGCCTTGCAATCTGGCTGCATTCCAGTGCTCTTGTCCAATGGCTGGGTTTTACCTTTTGAGTCAAAAATTGATTGGAAACAAGCGGCAGTGTGGGCTGATGAGAGACTGCTACTACAGGTAAATAGACATATTGAAAATATTTACAATATTGTACGTACTTAACTCTCTTGCGCAAACTTATAGTTCCCTTAATAGTTATTTCTAATGCGTATGTATTTGACTTTTTGCGAGCTTCATTCAAAATATCTTACGCCTTTTGCGACCAGAAAATCAATAAGCTTGATGTCCACAATTACACAAATACCATCACGGAAGCTAACTTTGGATTACAATGTAAACTGTTCTTATGTGTTTATTTATTTATTCAACTGCGTATAATAATTATCAAGTAAAACACAGTATCTTATAACTAAAGAATAAGTAAGAACATGTTCACTCAAGTAATAGTTATTGGTACGGACAGGAGAAGAGTATATGAATAACCATTACAAATTTGGATATTGGGCAGCAAAATTAAATAGAAATAATACATAAATAATTCGGTATACAAAAAGAATGAAAGAAAAACAGCATCTGTATTGACTGTTGACGTTGTTCATGTCTATGGGATGTAATTTTGATCCCTTCAACTTGGCGCTCTGTGCAATCCATATTGTTACAGCATTTGTAGTGCTTGTAAGGTAGGTCATGCCTATCATTAGGTTAATTCGGTCAGTAAATAACGGCAATGTTTTATCTAGATATTCTGACGTCTTCAGCGAATATCTTTTTGTTGATAAGGCGTTGAAATAACATTAGCAGATATTATCCTCTACTTATACCAAAGACATTAACTTTGTAACTGGTAGTTTGTTTAGTTTCTGTTAATTCTGCCTTTGTGATCTCTACCAACTCACTTGATTCGTCATTCTATTTCTAAAGCATCTAAGCACAAATTCCTTTTCTGCCCAAAATTTCTGACTGCGTGACGACAGATATTGGAGCATTGACTCTTAAGACTTAACCTATCCTTTCTCCTGTTGTCCTTTCAGTGGACAACATCCACTGACACTTAACTAAGACATTATGCTTTATGCCCCGAATCCTGCAAAGATATCACGATTAGAAACTAGTCTTGACAGGACGTAGGCAGAGCTCTCATATTTAGGAGAGCTAATGTAATAGAATTTAAAGAACTCTATATTTGAGATTAAATCACCATTATATCACTTAAGTTTTTGCAAACGATTCCAAAAGAATTGACAACCTGTCTGAAAATAAAATTCCTAGAGAAACGGTTCAGCCATTGATTTTTATCTCACCAAGTATTGTCGGCGAGTTGATAGTACCATTCATTAACTTAATTAAGAAAAAAACGACGATAAATCTATGTTTTCAAGTAACAGTGAGGCTAACAAAAGTAGTTGAGTTTATTTTCTTTATTGTTCCTTACGATAGTGTTTTATGGTACAATCTCAGATTATCAGGATTACAGGAAGGAAAATGTGAGATTGTGATTAGGTACTAGCCTTCCTACAACTAAAAGAAAAAAAGCGAGCAGTTAAGAAAACCAACAGAGAAAGTATGTAGGGATGTCATTGTACTTTCGCGGTATGTCGACATCTTGGAAACCGTTTACTTTTCCGTTATAATATATGGCTATGTTATTTTGACACAGTCTGCAACAGGATATACCGGATTTCAACGTACGGTCTTGTTTCTAAGAAATGGTTAGAAAAGGAAGCCTGTATCATCCCATTCACGATGAGAATTAGTGAGGCAAGACCTACTAGAAGATACATTATGTCGTTGTCTTAGCCCTGAATAAGGAAAATCCTTGTCTGGGCCAGATCATCGTACGGTAGTAGGACACATGACTCAAAGGATGATTGAGAACAACGAGGAAAAAATGCCAAATCCGAATTTAGGGAGGCTCAGCCAGGGAAGACTAAACATATATAACAAAATAGGATTGCATAAGTAGGTTTGGTATGGTATATATGGCAACGAATATAAAGTAGTAGGTATTTACATGCGTATATGTACATATATTACTAAGTGAGTACATACAACAGGATAAGGTTGTATATATACTATTTCATGTAGGGATACGCATATAAGAACGTATCTACATAATATAATAATACAGGTAATTACATACATATACCAGTGTATTGACACATAAACATTTGGTCTACTTAAAATTTAAATTCCCAAGAAGTCGGTTTTTTCTAAACGCCCCATTTACGTATTAAACGTTCACCATAATTGAATTATAAGTAACACACTTTATCGCATTCTACTTTCCAACTCCCTTTACTTGATACCTATATGGAAGGTATTTTTAAGAAAGCATTTATTCCGTAAGCCGTAAAGTCTACCAAAATTAATTTAGAATGAACGCACTTAGCTCCTCGCAATCTAGTCTACAAGTCCTTATATGTGATAGCCGTATCATCGGTATTCTAACGAAAAAATTAGTTCAATACGTCATGAAGTCCGGTATATTTAATCTGAAACTAACACACTTAGGTTTTGCGCATTCTGCTCTTTGAGTTTTTTTATTTGATAGCCATGCCGCTATTATTATTGAGAAAGAACTAATCCACCATGTCGCGGTGTCTACCATATTCGTTTTAGAATTAACCCATTTTTAGGCATATAATATATCTTCTATCTATATGCAGATAGGGATCAACATTAAAATTTCCCTTATAAAACTTTTACAAAATTTATGAGTTTGTATCAGAAAGTGTATGTGTAAATATTGCCTTGCCTGACCAGCCAGGATAAATCCAAAACGAATTTATTCTAAATACATTATAACTGTTAAATAAAAGAAAGACAACATAAAATCGCAGGTGAGTTTAGCAACACAATATTAATGTTAAAACTGACTAACTGATGAAATTAAGTTGAGAAAAATTTTTAGTAAATTCTGCTCTTTTTTTGTTTTTTTTAAAACTTAAAGTAAGTGGAACTAAACAATGAAATCCTCCGGCGAATGCGCATTCACGAGTTTGGTATGTCAATAAAAACAATTTAATAGAATTAAAACAATTAAATAACAACTGGAACAACTACAATCAATAAAATAATTCCTTCACAACCAAGTCCTTTTTCAATTAATTGACTTCTTCTTAGTCAGGGCCGAACATGCACGCTATAAATCTTCTTTCACTTCCCTGCTGCTGTTACTACTGTATGTATCTTACTTCAATTATCACGACCGGTCTAAGCAATTATCACAAATGAAAAAGACTTTGACAATTTTTTAACAGGCGGTTTTTTAGGAATTCATAATTTTCTGTATCAGCCGTCAACCATACGAAACTTTTAGAGTTTGCTTTTTTGAATTTACAGCAATATATAATTTTTAATTTTTTCCGTGAATTTCATAAAATTTTAGTGTTTGCAATGAATTACGCAAAATTTTGAGTTGATAAAGGTAATCTGTCTTTGAAATAAAAAAAAAATAAACTAGTCTGTTAATTATTCGATCAAAATTGCGCATCCATTCAAGCACAGCAAAAATTGGAGACTACCAAAAAATTTCTCCCAACAACCAACAAAAATAATCAAATAACTTTTCACAAACAAAAACAAATTTCTCGCCTGCTTGTTTTTCTACAATATGTCATATATAAGTTAGGCGGGAACCTTTGCCCACTTTTAAAAAAGTAAAGTTTGGTCCCACTCACTTTTTTCAAATAAAAAACTTATATGACTTCTATAATGCTTTAACACTCCACACAGTCTCGCTGCTGGGTTAGTACTAGACTTAAGTTAAAAATGAATATTTTATCTGAACTTGTAATGTAAAATATGCTTACACGATAACTCTTTCGTGACTTATAATACTCTCATAGTTAAATGTGTTACATTGTAATATATCCGGCTGGTATAAAATGCTGAATTGCATGCGCAAAAATCATTGTCCCACTGACCATTTGTACCAGACTTTGGGTTAACTGCCAAATTCAGGGCTGCCATTGTTATGCGACCGAAGATACGATTCTTTGTTACACTTATGATGATTATCATCACAATGATACAAAAGAAAGTTGTCACATTTGATCGCAGATAGATTATCGTGCGCCATCAGACTTCAAAAGTAATCTATATTTTCCTCATGGTGTTCGCGTAAAAATGTCGATTGTGCGTTTCTCCCCATAAATACTTGAAGGCTCGTTGTTCTTTCATCCGGAAATTTTATTTCTTCGATTTAAATTGTTTCAGTGAAAATACGTATAAAGTACGTGGCTTGTGGATAACGTACGTAAGATCATCATCTATTTGCTCAATTATAGTTTACTTGTTTGAACGAAGTGTGCAATCGGCATTAGTTCCCCTTAAAATTTTTGACATGCAGAGCATATCCTGAATTTTTTAAATTTTTCTAAAGGACAAATCGCAACGTGGTTAAGCAAAGTGCACTCGTTTTTGACATCATATATGTTCATAAGAACCGTCTCATATTCCAGATTGAGTCGCCGCCTGTCATATATAGTAACTCTAAGGAAAGTTTGTTGTATGTACTGGGAATCCACATGACAGCGATGTTCAGCTCAAAAAGATACTTGGGTTGCCATTTTCAATAGCCTCGATTTCGTTGTTGTATGGGAGCGATTCAACCCCTGAAACATTGCGGTGAACTTCATCCATATCCAATAAGTTTTTGTTGACGTGCGTGCATTGTCACGTACGTACAATTTTCTCAATATCGACTTTCATTGCTATTACCTGATTCAGTACATGCCCGGCTATTTTTTTTTCACTCTAAAGTGGGAATCTTATTGTTGAGTCTACCGATTGGGTCATTAACTTTCTTCACTAATTCCCGTGTCACACCAAATAAATTTCTATTCACAATTTATTACTTTTCGTTGTTTTCGATAAATTTTTCATTAACCCGATCACAAGAATTGGCCAATTCCTAATAATAAAACAGTTCGGATCCATTCAAGAAACTGTCCGATGAGCCGAATGGTAAGAATCGTTATATCGATCAAGCAGAATATTGATCAGTTCGATTATTCTAACACTTTTCATTTCTTTGGACACATCAAAAAATTTCAATGCTTCCCACCTACCCATTTACCTCGCTCTTTGCGAGTTATGCAACCGTTGCTTAATCTTTCACAACTTTCTTGCAGTAGGCCCTCACCTGCATCTACTCTAATCCAGCTCCCTGCGCTCAGAAACTGGTCTCGACATTTATGTTAAATTTCGAGCCCAATAACTTTGAGAACACCTATTTTAGATTACAAAAGTGAAAACCAATGTCGTTGACGACGTTGTCGTCAATATAGATATAATAAATTTTTCCCATTTTTTCCAATTTTTTTCCTGAAAGATTGATAGGACATTTTTTAGCTCAAAACATGGTCCTAGAAAATTCTCTTCGCCGTTCAGAGTTGAGAATGCGATTTTGGCAACGTCTGACGTCTCTAGCAGTATTTGATGAGATCGTGACACTAGCCCAAAAGTAGTAACATATCTTGCCCTGCTGGTAAGGGTGGAGTGGCCATCCGGGATAGGGGAAGTTTTCGGAACGTTTACTGCTTTTAACCATTTCAAATCGATGGCCTTTTTCTATTGTTTATCCAAACGCGAATTGTATGGACTTTTAAAGGGTCTAATGATCATGCTTTTTAAAAACTGATAAACTTATTCCTCAAGTATGCCCGGCAGGTTGGAACAATAGGAATAACTTGTAATGTATATAGAGTCATCAGTTGACGTCTTGATTTCGGCTCAGACTGACGTCGCTCGCTTTTCTCCGGGTTCAAGAAAACTGAGCAATCGAGTAGATTTCCCTAAAAGGGAAAAGAGAACTTGGACCTTACTTGCTTTGACATATTTCGGGTTATATGATTAAGTTGCTGCGATAATGTTTCCTTGCGTGGGATAGTTACGCCTGATCTAACGGTTAGGTTATTATTTTTCCTGTCTATTGTGGTCTCTATCGTTTTCTTAACTCGAACAAGACGTAAAAGGTTACAATTGAATCTATCCCTACGGTTTCAAGAAATATACCCACGACTTTTTGACTGATAAGGAAGTTTCCCGCTGCTGTTTTTATACTACATTTTTTATTCATTTATTTATTTCAATTCACTTACGCAGAAACTCAACTAAAATAAATTAACAGTCGAATTCAAGTAGTTCTCAGAAGTAAATCTTATATTATCTTTAAAAACTAGAATAAAGCATATAAGGAAATATGAAGAAAAAAAATAACAATAATGATTAAATAATAATAAGGAAACAAAAAAAACGAAAAAAAGCATGTACACAACTGACACAGGGGTATAACCACAACCAGTACAGGACCAAATTGCAAGTGAACCCCCAAGCTATCGCAAACATTCGAAAGCTTGGCAACTGACACAGTAAACAACCACAATTAATTTTTGAATCATAATGAGATATTAAGTTTAAAAGTTAGTTTAAACACGACAAAGGAAAATCGCGCGTATTAGTTTTTTTGATAGATTTTAAAGAATTCGATACTGAGATTAAGTGATAGATGTCATTTAGGATCATGCAACAATTCTGAACGGGTTAAACAGTTCATAATTATATTTCCATTGACTAAGCTCAATGAACACAAGGTGCTTAGAAACGCGGTTAGCGGCGTTAAAGCTTATCTCACCAATTAATGTGCGCGAATCGATAATACCAGCAACTTTGTTGAGAAGACAACATTAAGAATGAATCGACGTTTCAGGAGCAACCTATTTTCATAAGGAGGCAGAGAGACAAGCGGGTCCCAACACAAATTCCTAAGGGCAAACAGTAATAAATGCTTTCGAACGAATTCAATTGAATCTACATAATACCAACACAGGAGATGCATACTCAAGTGTTGATCTAATTAAGCAAATGTATAGCTTTTTTGCAATATAAGCATCCTTAAGCTCTTTGGACCATCTCTTAGTGCGGACCTAGCTTTAATTATAGAGTGCTCAATGTGCACATTAAACAATGATCTTTAGTGGAATAGAACCCTTAAATCGATAAACGAACCTACGTTTTCCAACTTGTGTGAATCAATGAAGCACAGATTGGCTTCGTCCTTGAGCATTTTTTTAGATTTAATTTGATAAAATTTAGCGAGCACCATGTACCAAAATTATCTAAGTCAGTTTGAAGCTGATACGATTGCGACTCCAAGGAGAACCACGAAAACAATTTGACATCGCCAGCGTACATTAGGATCTGGATTTAGTCACCGAATGGAGATCATTAATGTATAAATTAAATAAAAGGGGTCCTAAGTGGCTGCTTTGAGAGAGGCCAGACGTCACGAAAAATTCATTCGAAGTGATGAAGTCAAACAGAACCACGAGTGGTCTTTTGTGCGGATAAGAGCCTATCCATTTCACTAAGTACAAAGATAAGCCAGAACCCTGGAGTTTGAAGGTCAGTAAGTTATGGTTAATCAAGTCAAACTCTTTACTAAAATCGGTATATACGACATCCTTGCGAGAGCCACTTAAAAGAGCCTTGAAAACACGGCAAGTAAACTCTAAGAAATTCGTAACAATTGAATTTGCTTGATTTGCTGAATTTTTAGAAAGCCGTGCTGGAATGGAGAAATATAAGATTTGATAGCAAAAGCTAAATACTGAGTAGCAATTCGTTTAAACAATTTAGGTAAGACACCCAACTTGGCGATGCCTCTACAGTTCTCAACGTGATGTCTATTTCTACATTTGTGAAGCGGGATAAGGAAACTAAGGGAAAAACTTGATTTCAGCAACTGATTAAAAATCATTGAAATAACACCAAAAGCTCGTCAGAGCTTGATTTGAGTATACATGATGGAATGCTATCAGGCCCACGCGTAAAATTATATTTTACAGACCGCAAACCATGCAAAACATCGTTTTCTGAAATGACCAAGTCAGGAATCGATACCGAGTTAGTTATAAAATATGGAAAGTTAACAGTTAAGTCGGAATCAGATGTTGGAAAAGTTCGTCAAAAGAGTGTAGCAACAACATTTGTGGTTTCAATATCAACAGAGGACTCGGAGCTGTTGAAAGAAAGCTGCGGGGAATATATGGGAATTTTTCTTTTGGAGTTGGCAAACTTATAAAAATATTTAGGATTAACAAGCACTGAGGATTTTATCGGCTGAAGATGTCTGCAATAATATTGGTGGTTGAGATAATTAAATCGATGCCTTGCAGCCGAATAGGCAAAATAGTCATAAGCGGAACCAGTTTTCATATATTTTCTGAAAAGTTTTTTCCTCATTTTGCAATATTTAATTCTGTTGTTAAATCCTGGGGGGTACTTGTTTCGATGGCGAGGTAGCTTGATCGGAATGGATGCGGAAATAGCGAGGTTTTATACATTATAGAACTATGACAGTAGGCTTTCGAAATTCCCAGCAGGAAAACCGAGCATAATATGTGAAAGATGAGATATAAGCCGTAATTTATTGGTAAGTACGGAAAACACGAAATCTTAACCGGATTCGCCAATGGCAGATCCACAAGTTTCATCGTTAACAGTGAACACGAAGAGGAAGAGGTGGTGAGCAACATAGATAGATTTATGAGATTTTGGCGAAGACGGAAGAGTACCCACGGTACAATAAAATTCGCGGTAGAATAAAAAACGCTAACATTCTTTGTACGAACACTCGAATGTGTTGACAGAACGGTTACCAATACCTGCACACTTCGGTTATCAATGACGATCGTAAAGTGAACAACTAATGAGTCGTTCAGAATCGGGGGTTATTGTGGTTCGACATGCCGTAAATAAAAAGTCCATATCCGAAAGCAACAGAGAAAATAGAGTTTGTGAAGAAAGAAAAAACAAGAAAGTTTGTCACGTATGCAAAATTCTCTTAAACTAGCACGGAAACTTCACACTATTAAAAACACAGTAAACAAAGAGAAAAACTGTAAACACCGCGAATCAACGCAGATGTTTGAAAGCAACAACAAACAAAAAACAAGAAAGACACTTTTTGAGGAGAACATCAGCTACTGATCGCCAAAACGATGTTAACATACAATGCGATAAATGTAAATTACAAGTAAAGTTCAATATATTTCAATTTCAATAAATTTAAACACTTTTATAATTGTTTATCTTTTAAAACTGTACAAAGCAATAAAAAAAAGGAGTTACAAAATTTCTGCATACATGGTGCGTGCGCAGAGTTGCTAAATTTAGTTTTTTTAGTTTATACAGCTTACAAAAAAGAAAAAAACTGTTAGCTTGCTTTATATGCTATTGCGGAGCACAACATTGGGCTAAACAAGTGGTTTCCATTCGACATTGACCTAGACAATTTGTATATAATGAGTGATGTGACAATGACTTGACAATGAACACTTATACTCATCAATGAAGGATGAAAAGTATATCCATTTTTCAAAACGTTTGCAATACCAAAAAGAAAGGCTCATAGACTGCATAAATTATACATATTCTTGATCAGGATCAAATTTTAAACCGATTTAAGCATGGCCGTCTTTGTGTCTGTGCAATATCTGTGGTAAATATTCTTCTGATGGCAAAAATCCAACGATCCATTTCAATTTTGGCACAAGGATTGGAAGTTCCTCTACGCAAGCTAGTACTGCAATTGACCGAAATCGGCGATAGGACACGGACAAAGCACAACATTATCTGAGACTGCCTCTGTTTTCAAAAATAAAAAAAAAATTGAATTTTGCCACTTATTTACATACCATAATAAACACATCGGTAAAAACTGGCATTTATGTTCTAAAGATAGTCCTGCGGTACGTATAAAAAAATGGAAAAAGTCGACCTCACCAAAGTATTGAAATTTCACTATTTTATCAAAACGTTTGCAGCTGGAGAGAAGCTTCAGAGGCATATAAAATCTACATATGATTAATCATTAAAAAAATGGAGTTGCGTTCAGTTTACGCTCCACTACGCGCTTCTGCATTGACCAATTTGGCGCATTTTCAAGACCAACCTGCGTGCAGAAACTTCAATTGTTTCTTTCAAATTCGAAATCAATATCTTCATTTTTGCGACCAAGAAAGTGCCAACAACACGCACCACATAGACACACAGGCGGACAGACATGGCTAAATCAGCTCAGTATTTCACGCTGATCAAGGATATATACACTATGTAAGGTCTCTGAAGCGTTCTTTGGGTGTTATATACATTATGCAAAGAAAAATTAATATGTCCAAATGTTGGTGGGTATAACAATACTTCTAATATGAACAAAGCGTTGTATTTGCTGTTTATAGATTGTAATTCCAATTACGTACAACAAGGTTACCATCCTGTCCTCTTAGCAAAAGGCGTTACTTGCAGAAATATTAGAAGGTTAAAGAGAGAATCCAAAAAATACACGTTAAGTGAACCATCAATTGGATGTCAAAAGCACCAATTTCACAAGTTTAAATAATTAGTTATTTATGGGGATTTAGTGTTTTATTCCAAACCACGCGTCAAATTTCTTCCGTTGACTTTAATAGAGTTATTGATTTATTCTATTGATACATTCTATGTCCTGACGCACAAACTTCGCAATTTCGCTTCTTCTGCTGTTTTCTCAACTTCGTTAATAGCTCATTCATTTAATGGATAACTCAAATTATATGAATGCATATAAATTGTAGGTGTACACATTTCACAAGTCAGATGTAACTCATTATTATTATCATTGACTTCTACTTGTCATGGCAAACCCAAATTGTATGCGTTTATAATTCTACACAATCCAAGAGGTCACTACATAAATTTCTGACGTTATTGTGCCTATATCTTTATTAATTTTTATAACAACTAATCGCGAATTTCTTCGACTTTAATGAACGCATTCACTCTGTGAGAGAAAAAGTCTGAACGACAGAGGCCGTTCGCCCAACACTCTGGGCTTGCTTTTCCATACCAAACATTCTTTGGCAGAACAAGCAAGTCAAAGCCATTCACGAGTTCGTCAAGGCCCTTCGAGATTCATATCGAATGCCCACGAATTAGAGATTGTGCGCCGAGTTAATCTGTGTTCAGAATTGCATTAACAGGCCATGATACACCGCATGTCCGCGACCACTGTGCTGCTTTTTGTTTAATCCCAAGGTTCTTCACGTTTAATCCACGAAAATATTACGTTTCACCCAAAAGGACAACACTGACGTCCTTCGGTTATAAGGATCAAGTTTGCTATCACAATTATTTACAATACCTTTGGATTCTGTAATGAATACAATGACTTTAACAAATGTACCCACTCGAAAAGCAATATTTCTATGTACGCTAGCGCCAGATACCTCATGTGAAAACTTTAAAAGCTATTTTTCGGAGAAAGCTCCGCTGGTTAACCGTAAGCCGGGTTCGCATTTTCAAAATATCTACAGTTTAATCTAAAGACGTGTTATCCTTCAAAATACTAGTTCCTCCTGCTAACATCGAAGCCCTGTTTAATAAATCATTGTGGCCACAAGATTGTTTAATAATAAAATTTTTTTCGAAGGAACAACGTGTCCGAGTGCGATATAGATACTCTGTGTAACTGAGATAGGATTTCAATCTGAAATCAAGAATAAATTTTATTAACCGGCCAATTTTAATATAATTCGCCAAGACAGGCGAGATGGTGGTATTGGTATTTACATCAGCAGGGGGTTAAAACTCAATACTGTATTGCGTTGAGTTTACCGTTCTCTTGAGCTATGGTAAGCCTAAGAAGAAGAAAAAATATAGATTAGTGGAATTTATAATTGAAATAATAAAAAAAAAAACAAAATACTAAACCAACGCTCAATATACAAAATGTTCCTTAGTTTTATTCATTTATTTTTCTTTGTTTGTTTTCCAATTAATTAACGTGGAATTCGTTTTAAATAGTTTTAATAGTTTAGATTAGAATAAATTAATCGACGTTGCTGTAAGAGGTAGATGTCATGGGAGGGTGTTGTGACGATGCGAAACAGTAATTCTTCTTGTCCGCGCAAATTTGCATTTCGTTGTTGTTTTTGTTTTAAATTTAAAATCTCTCTTAGCGTCATTAATATAAATAAAGAAAACATGAATCCAGGGTTGAGAATTCGCGATCTTATTAGTCCTATGTAGCCGTGGCGCTATAAAGAAAAAAGATTATTAAGTATGCATGCACATTCATGACTTCTTTTTGTCATTCAGTCCGTTTTTCCAAGTAATCGTCACTACGTTGAAGGCCATTTCACAAGAGTGGTTACATCTAAAAGTGGATTGTTCAGGCACTATAATGTTTTCTTTCTTTTCTTTTTTTCAAAGTGTGTGTTTCTGCTGGTTAAAAAACCACTTTCTAGCCTGATTAACGGTACCTTTCCGAGCGGAATTCAGCCGGAATTAACCGACTTAAAAGTGGTTGAATAAGGGATCGATTCCTAGCATCATCAGTGACCTCTTAAATTCGAAATTTTTGACGTCCTTATCTTAAAAGCATTCAAACAATTCTTGCTTCTTCTTTTTTACCTAACTAACTTTATAAACGCACTGTTCTACGGGTTATCTTCTTGGGCTCTGTCCTGAACGTTCCAAATCCATACCACCATAACCATAAAACTTGGCGCCTTTGATTTCCACTCCCGAATCATAATTCTATTACCTATCTTACCAGTTCGCTCAGTCAAGTCCTGATACTCGGATTGACCACTTTCTATCGAATCTTAATTTCTCACTTGGCTAAACTCAGTTTTCCGTACTTTTCTATTCTAATCCGAATACACATCAAAATGTATTTCTTTCCCAATCTGTCCCTAATAAATTTCAAATCAATAAATCATAGTTCGCGCTTGGTGAGATCATAAAATGAAAACAAAAACTTTGTTAATATAATTCTACCTTATTGCCCATCTAACTATGCTGGGGTAACACTCAGTGAGTAAACCGCGGTCCTTACAAGAAAATTTCATTATGTTAATCCGGATTAGATTTGTCTCCCCAAGTCTTTTCTTACCACCATATAATAATTCTCACTACTGTTAATATTCACTTCAGTTTACTATTAATTCATACGTTCGTGTTACATTAAATCCCTTAACTCACAAAGATCGGCTTTGCTAATCGATTACTCGATCTCATTCCAAATCACCGTTAGCTTTTTGAATGACTTCAAATACCTCAATAACCGTGTTAAAAATGCCACAAATAAGTCAACAATCTTCAAGTATTTGCCGATTTTCCTTGTAAAAAATACAGCATGTTGTGCCACAGTAAACCGGAGTTAGAATATGCCGGAATTAAAACTAACGAAATTCTTTGTGTCGCATATAGGTTGGCCGGACTTTTGTGGCCATCGACAACGACTATGAGATAAAAAACATTGAAAAACTTCAATATTTACGGCCTAATCTAAAGGTTGAGGCTTTGAATTCATATCTGCAACCCAGTTGGAAGTCAGTTTGCCGATATTACTGATTCGTTGAAAGAATGATTTCATAATAAATTTTTAGACACACATTAAGAGTTGAAAGGTTTAGAGGAAGGCAGTCTTGTAAGCTTAAGTCTATTTAGTGACAAGTTAAGGCTTATAGGCGGGCGCTATAACCTAAGCGCACAAACGATGGATTCTGGCTGCATTCAACTACTTCAAAGCTTCATCCACAATTACAAGCCAAGTGGGAAGGGCCTTTGCCAATTGACAAGTTCCTATTATGATTTCCATGAAATCGGGTTTGAATAACAGGGCTGCGTGCTGGAAAATATGGAAAATTTTTGGACAAATAAACTGCCAATTCATTCATTAAGCAAAACAGAAAAGTTCACGTGAACGGTTATTTTTCTTCATTGGCAGTTATCGTGTGTCAACTGTAATAGATTCAGCCTAGTGTCATCTCTAATATAGTGGCTGTAACATACCGAAAAATGTGCGATTCTACAAACCAGGCCGTATGGAGGCTTTAAATGGTGCTGATTTATTGTTCGCATTGACATGTATTAGCGAATTTGGCTTAGCTACAAAACTATATCAACCGCCCACTTCATAATCATTAACAGTAACCGTCAAAACTATGGACCATAAAAAAGACAATTTTGTTAGATTAATCCGTGATGAATCTCTTCCTGCGACAAATGAAGACCAACACTTTCAATGAACAACAGTTCTGCCGCGTACTCTGTAAGCCCGCCAAGAGTAAACGAAAGCGATACGCTCGGAAATTATTGTGAACATGATCTTCAGCATTTTAACTGTTTAAAGAGAATTGAAATAAAATACAGTCAAGTCGAATGCAGTTCGTTAGGAAAGATGCATCGCATTTTTGGGTATGTTAACAAATTTGTAATTTTGAAATTTGCAAAAAAACAAGGCGAATTCATTGGCTCGCAAAATGCAGCATATATATTTCGCAACAGAATGTAAGAACAACATCGCACCTACTGGTCAACATCATTGATTAGCAGCATTTATCGATTTAACAAACGTAATTTTTGGTGGGATACGTAAAAATTCAACTTTGAATTTCGATATTCGCCATCCCCTCATATTGTCAACACTTCGTTCTGTTATTAATGCGCCATTCACGCATGCGCGTTTTTTCACGTACGGCCGCTGTGCGTTATTGCTGTAATTTTGCAGCAATGGTAGTCTATCGGCGAGCGAAAGACCGTTATTTATACAAATGGCTGAAATATGCAATGTGCAGTAGCGAAATTGGTTGTACTACCATTGATTGTGATTCTGGATGAAACCGGAGGCCTTTTAAAGAGTAGGGGGTTGATTTTCGCTCATCGCAACCATTGGTTGGGTCTGTCCCAGCAACTGCATTGTTAATGTTAAGTTTTTTTAAGTTGGCTAAGTTTTATGTTAATTACAGTTGTCTTTTTCTCGCTTATTTTATACATACGCAAAGTTGTTCATCGTCCGTCAATCAAGCAACATGTAATTAAGTAAGTCATCGTCCTTCAATACAGTAATGCAGTATTTTGCCCTGGTTCATTAATTGATCATGTTGTAAATATAAATAGAAAAAGAAAATAAATACGAGGACGGAAACTTTTCGTTTCTTTTGTTTCTCGTTCGCAAAATCAATTATGCAAAAAAGCGTGCATAATTCACAAATGGATGTCTTGAATCCTATAGCGATAATAAAAAATCTGCCTCATGAGAAGCGTCGGAAATGTTTGATACATAGGTCACAAACATTTTCCAAGAAAACCTATACCATTAAGAAAGTATTGAAAAATTAGAAATTTTTTTGAAGCACTACTACCGCAACGACGTTCGAAACATGTAAAATTGAGATGCATTTTGCTTTTATTCTCAACTAATTGCTCCGTTTGAGTTAGTTAGATTACAAATCATAACGATTTTTATGCTTATAATAATCCAAATTGGATAAGGATAAATGAATTGTGGTTAATTCGTCAATAATATCCTATTTAGGATATTTGCGATATACACACTCGTCAATGTTTAATTAAAATCGAGTTATTTGACAACTGGCTTCAATACCGATTCAAACATAATAAGCTTTTGAGAGTCATTTGTGGTTTGAAATTAATTTGTTTTTGTCGGTTAATTCATGTTACTTTTCTGAACATTTTTTTTAACTTCATTTTAAATTAAAAATTAATGCTAAATAAAAATATTTGTACGTGACACAATTTGGTTTGAGAATATTTCAGAACTTTAACCGCGGTTTCGTATTTTATAATTTTTGTACTGCTACTAGACATCAATTTTCATTAAAAAATATTAAAAATTACGCCATTTGCTAAAGTGTTTACTATTCATGAGAACCCATTTATGGAATAGCCAAAAGCTTCCAAAAGATAGATCCATGTGGTTCAAATTTGGTGCTTTTTTGTGATAAATGACTATTATGAACAAGTTTTCATCCTAAAATATTAAAAATTAGCCCTCTTAGGCACATGACAGTTTAATATTTCATACGATTACATCCTAAAAATATATCTGTTTGTTTCAAATTTGGTACAGTTAGTTTTATGTCAAATTACTTTTGCGAACCAATTTTCATCACAAAATATCGAAAATTGGGTCTTGTGAATTAGACATTGTGAAATATCGAAAATTAGATCTTTTTACCATACAATGATTCAGTTTTCGAAGAGACGATTATAGAGCAGGGGGTTCAAAATATTTTTCCATTCAATTTAATATTTTCATATTAATTTCTAAACTCCACATTCCGAAATATTAATACTCAGCGACTTTTATCGTGAAATTCTGAAGGTGACATAACTTTCTTACGTAATGACTTTTTGAATAAGGCATTATATAAGGAGTGGTTGAAAAATTGATTCGATCCGAACTATATTCAATTGGGTTGGTCCTTGGGTCAAAACACGTACCAAATTTCATCGAAGTATTTCAAAAATTGTGACATCAAACTGGTAGACGGGCAGACGAATCGACAAGCTCCGATAGGTTCAGAAAGTGATTCCAAATCGAGCAGTATAATAAAATATGGCTCTGTTTCAGGTCGTGTTGGTGTTACTCGCCCGCACAAACTTAATATTCCCTTTACGACAAGTGGTGTTGGGTAAATACACACGCATAAGCAGTAACGTTTTAATTATTCTCAAGATGCTTATAAGAGATTCTCATAAGAGAATAAGACAAACACCGTGATATGAGTTGTTGTAGAAGCACATATCAAGATTACGGTCAAAAATATCAACTCTTGTCCTACTAAGGCTGAATCGATTAAAGTACAATGTTATGAGCAAACTCAAATATTATCAATCTGTTTCCATCTATAGAAATTCCGAAAATAATGTCTATTTCTATCACGTCTTCCAGGTTCCTGACGTAGTGCGTTCACTATCGGATGAAAGAATATTTTCTTTAAGGCAACAAACGCAAGTGCTATGGGAACGTTACTTTGGGTCAATTGAAAAAATTATTTTCACTACATTCGAGGTAAGCTATTTTTTATATGTCGTAAGCCATTATACCTTGCGTAATTTTTTAAAGATTTAAAATTTAGCAATTATATCAAACTTCAAAAAACAATTCCGAATCCATTAATCTTAACTATCTATAGTTTTAAGTTCTAACCATAAAAAGATATTGCGCTTGCTATCAAAACTTTTAATTTATGTAGCAAGTGGCTGGCGCTTTTACTAGTCACAGTTTGTCAAGCGTATTGCCGGAAATTTCCACAGGATATAAAACTGACGTAAATTACATTTCATCAGAGTATTCGTAGAATTCAAACAAAAATCAATTTAAGCAGTACCTTAAAAATGGCAGAAACTCATTCTCGTGCTCATCTTTAGTACATTTTTCTATTTTACGTTAAATAGTTGGCCTTATCGTCTATAGGCTGAGATATGCTGGACTTCATTTTGAATCCACACAATTCGATGCACTAGTATGCAATCGCGGCTAACGGCTAACACCACTCTAACAAGCATATTTTTGGAAATTTTTTGAATACAAACTATTTATTAAAAAAAATTTATTTTAGGAATGTAAACAAATGACCATTCTCGCGAGGTATTTTTAATTTATCGGCCGCCCAGCTGGTAAATTTAAAAAATTAAAAACTAAAAAGAACAAATCATTTAATTAATATGTTTGTTGTTTTTGCAAAGCATCATAAAAATATTGGTTTTTGTGTGATTGTGTGATGTATACGTTTAAATTAACTTACCGGAAAGGCTTCACACGTTTTAAAATGGAGTGGGCCAGATATATATTTTTTTTTTTTAAATATAGGATAGTAAATTTTTTATGTTTTACTGCTTTTCCACGTATAAATGTTCGTCATCATACGCTTTTGAGAAAGATTTTATACTAGAGTCCCCGAACATTCTGGCAAGCGTTTTTAAAAAGAACGCACACATACGACACATACTATTGGTTGATATGGACGACTTTTTCCATCTTTGTACAAAGACAGTTGGATCAGATGTAGACATGTGAAAATTTCTCTCATTCCACCAGCTGGTAATTGGACGAATGCATATTTGGACTATATGATGAATGAAAAAAATTTCACAGCGATTCTGTCTTCATTTTTTCCAAGTCATCAAAGATTTGTCTTGTCAGGCATTACCACAATAGGAGACGTTGCTGGGCTCTTTACTTTAATTGCGCACATTATTCTAATTCCCGTTTAATCCCACTGAACGCAAAGCCTTGTCTCCAACTTCGTCTATCTTTGTCCACGATATTTTTAGGCATTATTGTCGTACGCGCAAATCCGATTGACAAAAGTTTTTAGTGTTAATTCATTTAGCACCAAAATATGAAACTTCTTGTTATCTTACCGCAACTCTTTTGTCGCCAATGTTGATGATGACAATATAAAATGTGATGCTGTTCTTCTTTTTTCAATTTTTTTATTTTTTTTCAACGGTTGACCGATCAATGAGCCGAGTGGTTTTAACACCGGCACTCCGAAGTGAAAAAAGCCGAATCACTTGGTATGCGCTTGTTTTGACCAAGTATTTCCACCATAACTTTCATAAATTTTTTCAAGCTTAATTTAAGCGATGTTACAGAATAAAGCATACGTACATAAATAGCAATTATTTTCAAGTGGATTAATGAAATTCACAAATGGTCTGCTTTTAGTTACTTTAGTTACACTATACCTTTCACGTGCATTACAAAATATATGATTTAATAGATATATCATTGCCAAGGTTACGCTACTAAACCTAGAGATAGATATTGCTAACGAACATGAGAGCGATATAATTACGACCTGATGCACAATTATGGCAAAATGATGTTTTCCGTGCCATGCGATCATGTCTGTGGTAGGTATGACTTGATGATCAATTTAACAGCTCCATGTTTTTGATATTCAACTTACTCGAATTCGTGTGGTTAATTGTTTTTATTGTCACGTAAAAATTTTGCGTGTGCTAATAGTTGAAGCCAGTGTACTTGTAGCTTTCAGGCATATTTGGATTTCAATTCGAGCTTTCGAGACAACCCAAGCTTAGAATTGAGCTTTTGGCGGGTGACTTCTTTTTTTCTCTTAAAATTTCCCCTTACACTGGTAAAATTTTCGTCAATCATATGCTTTGTTAATACAACGGAGAAAGAAGAATGAAGTTTACATTAATAATTTGCGTAATTTAAGAATCAACTCGGAGTTTTCCGTTCTTTAACAAATTAGTTAAAGATCCCGCAGTGACCGCGAAATTTGCTACAAGCCTCCTACACCATGATACAAGAAAGTGGGTCTGTTGCTAGGGTAAACATGAGCTGTTTATTTTGACATTTTAACGCACGGCAGCGGGCGGATGGGTTGTGTTTCAAGGACTCATTGCCCCTTTGTTCAATCATGCCCGCCAGCTCCTCGACTCTTCTGATAAAAGCGATGGCATTTCGTCGTTTTTCATATTTAACATTCTTTCACTTTTTTACCAATCGTTAATACGGTTTCATTCGGCATTATTATTTTCAATGACAGTGTAGGCTTTCTAGCAGTCTCGCTCCCTTCAGATGTAGAATTTACAACAACAACAAACTTTTATAAGTTTATGTTCCGATGGTATAAATTAAGCAAATCTTCTCCTTAAGTCGTTGGCATTAGCCGGCGTTTCTAGTTTGAATTCTGCAAGGCAAGAAATTAAGTCTTCTTTATGGAGAGCCTAGACCCATGAAGTTTTCAACAGTTTGTAATTTCAAAATACGAAATATAATTTATTCCAATTATAATCAGTTCGATAGATAATGAATGGACGATTAATTTTTGATGATTCTTTAATAATTCTCAATCGTGTATCGAATTTTTATACTAAAAGTTTGGGCATAAGTTCTCTTCTTTGTTAAAATATCAATATTTGTAAATCTATCAATTGGTCTCCTCGACAACGAATCGCGAATTTTAAATAGGATAATTGATTTAATTTTCTTGTCTTCCACAACGATTTGCGCGGAATAAAGTGTAGATGGCTAATTTATCGTTTACCAAGCCAATTACGCAGGTTGATTTTCTAATTGCAATTCTCATTTGTTGACAACCTATTTCTATAGTTTTAAACACGAAATTTTTAAAAACTGACAAAAGTATACAATGTAGTACGTTACAATACTCCCCCTTTCAGATTATATTGGTTTACAACAAAGTAAAGATAACATGTTTTGTGAGTTTGGTTGGAGTGTCTCGAAAGTCGGTGTTATGTTAAGAATTAGTGTTGTATTTTCAAAAGAAGGAGAGCGAATCTAAAAGAACTGTTGGTAATTTAACGTATCAATAACTTATTCATTCTCTGGCTGTCAACGCGGCTTTATGTTGTCTGTGGAAACGTTCCACCATTCTATTTGCTTGAGGATGACAAAATGAGGATGTTGCTTTGTGAATCACTAATTTGTTCGATTCGAAAAATATCTCAGACATAGATTGTCTATCTTGGTCGGTGGTAATAATAAGGGCTACGCCAAAACGAAGAAGAGAAGAAGCGGTTAAATTCGATGATTTTTATCTTTCTCTACGTAAAATAATTGTTTTCCATTTAGTATTATTGAGTTATTTAGCGTATACAATGTATATACAGCTAATCGTGGAACGCTCAAAATTGCATTTTCGACGTTCATTACTTTTGTGGTTTGAAGAAATCTGGTACCGAAATCCGTCAAACACTTTCAGAAGCTTATGATGATTCTGCTATACCATACCCCAATAGCCTGTTTTGGTTTCGACAGTGTAAGAGCGGCAGATCAAAAAAGTTCAAAGACAACGAATTGCAAGAGTTGCTGGGCGAAAACCTAGCTCAAACTCTCAAAAAGTTTAAGAACAGCTTAGCAATTTATGAATGAACTGTTTCTATACGTTTATATACCACGGGAAAGATCCAAAAGGAGGAAAATTGGCTGCCACACGAATTGACTGAAAATATCATTGCGAGCCGCTAAGCCATCGTGGTTTCATTGGTTGCCCCGCTTCGTCACATGCTGGAAGACTTGGCAAGGGTGCACCGTTGCGGCTAGAACAGTTTTGCTGCACCCAGCCTACCCATTAGGCATAACGCCTTCTGACTACTAGTTGCTCAGATCGATGCAACATGGCTTAGCTGGCAAGCGGTTTTAAAATCCTAAAGAAGTGAGAAAAAGGGTCGATAATTGGATCGCTGCCAAACAAATAGCGATGTTTCGATACGGTTTCGCCACGTTGACAGAAAGATGAGAAAAAATTGCAGAAAATGATGGAAAATAGTTTGATTAATATATATTGCACCAAGTTTCCTCAATAAATGCTCTTTTCCAGTGAAGAAATGATTGAAATACATTTAAGCTTGCAGTTAGTTTATAGGAACGTCCTTTATAGTTAGAGTGGGCCAACTATGTATAAGTGAATGTGTTTGAAACGAGTTCTCGGAATGAGGATCTTACTAATTGGACTTGTCTATTTATTTTGACGGTTTGGCATTTAATACGTTGAGATGAACTAAATAATAATACTTTGTAATTTACCTGCGTATAGCTCTTGCTTCTGAATGTAAAATGTTATGCAGTATCTCGAATATCATTCTCGGAAGGAAAGATTTTGAGTTGGATTGATTTTAGTCGCACGAAATTTTAAGTTGAGGAATAATATTGTTAATAGTTCTAAACTCAATGAGTTGTTTATAGACTAATTTATGTATTTTTAAGCTCAGAGTCTTCTTGTCGTTTCAACGTGAATGTTTTAAGAGACCTTCAGGGTTGAAAGTTGATCTGAAAATTTGTTCTTGATATCTTCACAACATTCGCGTACATCCTTTTAAACGAGCATTTTCTGTATGAGTTTATTCGCTTAATTCGCCTCGTATTATGTAGAGGGAAGGTTAGTTCTGCGAAATCTTCCATATATCTGTGATAATGAGTCATCATCCCGATGAACTTTTACAAATGTTTCACTCTTTGAGAAGGTTCAAATTTTTTATTAGCTCTAATTTTCTCCTCACAGTGTTTGATTGAATTTTCAGATATATTATGAACGAAATAATCTATATTCACCAATCAGCTCAGAAAGATTTCATAGACCAAATGAAATGTTAATGTAGGTCCCTACTCGTCCTGTCTTCTAAAAATCGTTCTTAAATGTTCAATGCCTCTTTATTTGGTCGAACTTGCCATGAGAACTTCATCTACATGCACTAAGACAAAGGCGAAGCCATATAATATATCATTTATAAAACGTTGAAAAATTTTTGCAAAATTGCCTATGTTCGAATTCCTTCATATGCCTAAAGAGGTCGTAATAGTTGTTTTATGAATGTCATCTTCATCCATAGCAATTTGCTTGTACGCCTTAAGTAAGTTCAACTTGGAGAACTTCTTGTTTAAAACGGTGGTATTTAAATCGTAAATGCTTAGAAAGGGATGTCTATCCGCAATTGTAATCGTATTAGATCTGCTGAAATCCTCACATGGTCGAAAATCTTTGAGTTCCTTTTTTACGAGCTAAGTGGTGAGCTATAAAGGGAATAGAAATTATCGCTATTTAGCAGACTTAATCAAAAATTCCAATTCACTTTTTGCGTTTGTTCTTTTTAATAAGTCTAGTCTTCTAAGTGTAGAAAAGGGTAGATGTACTTTTGTTGCAATTCTATGGACAGTAGAACGTATAATGCGTTTGTTGTAATCGGGTTTCGAAAATGAAGAAGACAATTCTTCGAGGAGGCTGTTGCCTGTTGTCCACGGAAAATAGTTTGGGTTATCGTAAATTGACATTAAGAAATGCAACTTTAACAGATAAATTAGTGATTAGGTCAATCAAACGTTTACGTTCGACATCGACTAACATACCATATTTGTATAAGAAATCTGCGCTGATCATATGCTTGGGTTTAAAAGTAAAAGAAAACTGCCGAGAATTTTTTGGCAAAAGTAGAGGTGAAGGAACCGTTAGATGCCGTTAGAATGTCCGCTTGAACAATGTCTATTAAATCTTCTTTGCCGAAACATGATTTGATAAGAATATGTACGTTGTTTAATTTCGTAGATGTCTCTCGAAAGCATATTAAAACTCTCGCAGATACTGGTTATTACTTGATTTTTGTTTGCTTTCTAAGATATGAAGACCGTTTATAACGAGAAACACTGAGAGCTCGTCAATATTCGACGCTCCTAAGAATATGTTTCATTTTTTTGGCAATTTCCGAAACTATATTTGTTTTAATAAGGTGGAACCAAAATTAACCAGGATAATTAAAGAAAGATAAGATTTTGAAAGTTTACGGTCGCCAATTTCTGACTCTCCAAAAGTTTTATTAAGTTCGCATTTTTCACTTAAAGAGAACCTTTCAATGAGTTGGTGTTTTAGCAATTGGTGGCTGTTCTGGGACTTATACAATTATTTCGTGAATACATAAACCAGCCGCCAAAACGAAATGTACAGTCACAATTTATAGTGGTCTACTACGCACGCACCCTCACGCCCCGGAACACACAAAATAAATCCTTCGGAATAGTGCGTGAAATTTTTCTTAATATTGCCGGGAAGCAGAAAGCATTCCAAATTTGAATCTGGACAAGAATTTATACACGTTATGGGGTTCTTAAAGTTTGTTACCGTGCTTTAAATGGTGGTTTTAATATAATGTTTTCGTTCAGGGATGTCAATAATTGACTTTTGTGAGCAGGCAATAAAGATGCTCTATGCATCATGGCAGAATCGTTGTGCCGATAGGACTAAGTTGCTTCTGAACGTACTAATATAGTTCAGTGGGATTAAGTACACTTCGCCGCCATCGTGGGAACACTTTTTTCGCTACTGGGACGGCTTTTTTTGCTAAAGCATTTGCACGACGGTGACATGGAGAACTTATTGCGTGGTTAAATTTCCCTTTGATTCCAAATTCTTTCTATTCAGCATTAGAAAATTGGGGGCCATTGTAACGCATAGAAATTTCCTCCGGACCAATTGTTATTTTATTGTTAATGCGGTGAAGAGCGAACTTTTTTATGAAATTGACAATGTCACGTCTCATATGGCGAAGTATTGCCTAGCCAGATTTGTACATTTGGCACAGTTGAAGTGACGCCTATGGATGTTTCTTAAAATTTCTGATCTCATTTCAAATGGGAGGAATATTTTGCTTGGTTTGAGTATTATGCAATGTTCCTCAAGCTCTAATTTTTCGTATAGTTCCAGGCTTCTTTTAAACTTTCTGGCAATAGTTCTTTAGTTGTTAAAAGACTTAGTCTAATTTTTCGCAATCGTGAGGGTGATTCATTTACTCACCTAGAACAAATTGATTGGAAGAATTTTTAATCTGTTTTGACCATGATATTTTTCCCCGTATGTATTCATAAAACTTTTCGCATCTAAACTTTATACTTCTTTTTTCCAGTTGTAGGTAATGACTTTGATAGCTAGTGGCTTAGATGCATATTTGACTGGCTGATTTTGTTGCAATAAGACTGCCACTAAAGCCTGCGAGCTTACATCTGCTGTTTCTAGAATTTCTATTCTTTTGCCATACCTCTGTAATGTGCTGTGACAAGTGGTTTCGATTGGAGCAAGAAATTGGCTATTATCTTGTGTCATTATAACATTGTTTAATCCGTGAAACTAACAATGTTAAATTAAATTTTTGTTGTTTCAATTGAGTTGGGTTTAGCACCATGTAAAATTAAAGATTTTGCTGCAATTTACAGAAATAGATCAATTTTTTTCTTTCACAAATATTCTTAAACTAACTTGAGGATGTCAACAAATACAAGAAAATGTCTACTTGCAACTGATAAACAGACTTGTATTTTAGTGTTAGTCCTTCCCAATTTATTCGTTAACGATCGTTGTATACGGGGTTCCTGCTTGTAGATGTTTGCGTTGAAACGCACGTTCATACGAACTTTCGAGCATGTCACTTTCTTTTTCTTTTAGCAGGCTTACAGAATATGCACAAGAATCAAGAGGAATTGAAAATCTTTCCTTTAATCAATCAATAACCTTAGCATAACTAGCCCCAACGGGTTCCAAGGTTCCATTGCGTCCAAAGCAGCAGCAGTAGTGTAGATAACCGCAACTGTCCCAACAAGATCACGAAAAGATTAAGGTAATAAAATGGTTATGCAGGGAACGGGTTTACTACTTAAAATTAAAATCAAATTTACAAAATTAATTTATATACAACATAAGTACAACAAGTCTGACCCTTTCGTTGCTTGCACAGGCAATAAGTTAGCGTTTATATCGTAAATGCTTATATATAAAATAGAGCTGTCAGCATCGTATTTATTAGTCCGTAAGTCATGGTAGCGTTGCCAAACATTTAGTTTACAACATCTTCCGCCGATTCATCGACACGGCTTGAGATTCATCAAACACATCGAGCACAGTGGCCTTAGAGGTAGGACGAAGCAGTTTTTCGGGCGGAGTTTTGATCACAGCGGAACGAACTTGCCCGTCAGATATAATAAATATTTCTTTCACTATGCCGCGTTTCCATTCACCACGCATTTCGTTGTCATCACTTATAAGCACAACGTATTTTTATGAGTTTGGTAGGCCGGTGCCATTTCATTTGGAGCGTTAATTCAGGATGCAATTCGATTACATATGCTTCATTTATTGAAGGATATTCCATTGCTTTCTCAGACATACTGGTTTGCCTCGCTTTAAGGAGGAAATACTCTTGCCACTTCAGCTGAAACGGGGAGGGCTTCCCGGCTTATTGGTAACTTTAGTATTACCAGATGAGTCAATGATAGACGAAACGCTAATGTTCTTTGTAGGCAAGAATGGAACTCTCGAATGTATTGACGAATGAGGTTTATGTAAACACGCCATTTCAGTAAGCTACCGACCAAATAGAGTTTATGAAAAAAGAAAAAACAAAAAAGTTTTTCACGTATTCAAAAATTAATTCAAGTTGATTAGACGCAAATTTCGCAGTACTAAATACACAGTAAAAGAAGAATAAACCAAGAGAAAAAGTGTAGATACCGCGAACTAACTCAGATGTTTGGAAGCAACAATACACGAAAAATAAGAAAGAGGCCTTTTTTTTGGACGAGAGCACCAAATGTTGATCGCAAAAACCAAAACGACTATCAACACAAAAAGTTCAACATAATTCAATAATTTGAAACAGTTTTATAATTAATTAGGCTTCAGAAGCATATAAAATAAAAAAAACAAATTGCAAAATTTTTACGACAACAGCGCACGCAGAATTGCCTATTGATGATTGTTGACTTATATGAGCATTTTTCTAACGACTAATTAGAACTGGGCTTATCATTACCCTCAAAATACAACAAAGTGAAATCAAAACGAATGGTGTTTTCGATTTCGCTGCTACCTATTTCTTCTAAAAAGCGTCGCCCTTCAATAAATCCTTTATTTAACGATGTAACGATGTGGGCCCCTGATTTATTTCGATGTATTTGAAATACGTAAAAATCCTACTTTCGTCGTATTCTTTTAGATGGGCACCGCGTGGCTTTTAAATTGACTGTTTCTTTCTTTTGCGGCTTTATTTTTCAATGACGTCACCGCTGCGTTATTTTGTCATCCGCGATCCAAATGTTCAATGGATGATTGAAGCCCAAAAGTTAAGATGGCGGATATTTGGTGTATTTATATATGAACGACCAAAATGTTTTGAGAACGAAAGTTCACTTAGAGTATGTTCAAATTTATTGAAACCGACCATTGTCTGGTTTGCCGAAACTACGTTTGTATTTTGATTACAATGTTGCACAAAGGAACAGTCGAAATCGATTTTAAAATTATGTACGCAAACAAGGTGGAGCTTTTAGCACAACTATACTTTTACGCACACGGGCGACGAATTTGCCTTTTTCTTTTACCACTTCGGGGTCACTAAAAAAAGCCTTTTACAGTGTAAGCTTCTTTACACAGTATATTTGCTATAAAAAAGAAAATGAACGGCGAATGCGGGGATTGCGGGATATTTTTTGTTGATACACGTGTGTTCAGTTAAAAGCAATTACTACAGCATGAATATGTACATAAGCGAGAAAGAAACAGCTTTTAACTACTTAAACTAACCTGAGACGATTGTTCGTGCAAATTGTCAATAAAAACTTTACGTCTGGTAGTTTCCGTAACAATGTACAAAAATATATAGAAGGATATAAATTCATAGTGATGAATGTAGGACAATGATAATGCGAATAGGTGTATAACTGCTTATGATGTAGTATGAAAATATAAAATATAATATAATAATATTATTTGTGACGCAAATTGTCAGTTGCGTTGGCCTTACGCATCATAATACATTAATAATTTATATAAGTTAGTTTAAGTTATAAGTTGCCTTTTTGCGCTTGTACGCTGCAGTATTTGATTTTAACATGCATATAGGTATATCAGTAACTAATTTCTTTTTTTCGTTGGTCAACTTCTGAACACTTAGCTATTATATATCGTTTTGTTTGGTTTAAAAAATAAAATAAAATCTAACACGTAAACTTCAAATTGGTAACTTTCTTATTCACTTCGGTGTTTTGATCTTGTAAGTCATAATATCGTCTCGCTTTACGCTCGATGCAACATGGCTTAGATTTTCGGATTTTCGAAATGCTAAGGAAGTGTGCGGTCGATGAGTAGATCTCTACCAAGCCAATACCGACACGGCATCGCCATGTTGCCAGAAAGATGGGAAAACGTTGCAGAATGTTTGACAGTCTATTTCTTTATTTGTGACGATTTTCATTGCTAGTGCTCTATCTGAGTACAATTTCACTTCGCCGGATGTTTCAAATTATGATTGTTTATATAAAAAGTATTAAAAAAATTTATGAAAAACTTTCTTTGAATAGAAACAAGATAAGACGGACAAATAATATTTATATTTTTGCATATACTCATAAATCTATTCAAGAAAAACGATGATGTAGAATTGCATCAGTATGCAAAATCGGTCCCACTCAAGATTACTTTCATACATTCATATTTTTTACTGTGTTTTAAGTTATTATATTCTTGTTTTAATTATTATATGATTACAATGAGGCTGAGTACAATGTGTGGGGTAAATTAAACATTTTCATCTATTCTCATAGATCAACGTGTCTCAATAGACGAACAAATGTGTTCAACCAAAATAAATCGTTTCCTGAAATTACGTTTACCAAATACGCCCCACAAGGGGAGGGGGGGGGGGGGGCTGATTTTTCTACGCAGCGTCATAGAATACGAATACTGTTTCGAAGTGCACTCCGGACAATAAGATGAAAAACAAACTAGCAGATGAGCCAGCTTTAGGAGTCACCAATAATGTCGTCTTACGACGAGCGAGAGTGATACCAACAATGAAGAACCATGTAGTTTTTTTAGATCATTTCTAGACACCATTGCTCCTGGCACATTGTTTATCGAAGTAAGGAATTCGTTGTGTCGGAATCGTACAGTAGAATAGATTGCCTAATTCTAGACTCCCAGACAAGAGGGATCTAACGAAGACGTGGATTCCTAGAGAGACATGAAGAAAGGATCGCTCACTGTGATATTCACTTTTCAGTGAACGTGTGGTAAGACAACAAGGTTGTTACTTTTTTTTCTACTTGTATTGGCTCGCAAACCGTGGACAATATCTATCTATCTTATAAGCGAGTAAAGCAAAAAATCGATATCTCTTGTCCAAAAATAGTGCAAGAGTATAATATGCACATGGAAAAGGTGGTTTTGATGCATAGGTACTTAGGTCGCTATTGTATAAGAGCCAAAAGCTGCAAGTGGTACCCCCGCTTGTTCTGTCATTTATTGGACTTTGGCGTAGTAAATTCATGGGCACTTAATAAAATAGAACTCCATTTCAAAGGGCATCCCAAACAAACAAGTACCAAATTTTGGTTAGTTCCGCAATGATTTGGCTAAAACTCTTTGTAATTTTGGATTCCATATAAACGGCAATAAAAGGGGTTGTCCCTCTAATGACTCATTAACGCAAAGTTCTCAGGCCTAGGGGGCCATCATACCCTTTGCCGTCAATGGATGTACGAAAAGATGGCATTTGTAACTGGCCTATATTTTCGAACAGATTGGTGTGTAAAATTCCACTATGTAAGGACACAATTGAGTCATGTAGCAAATGCAAAGTTCCTTTATGTTTAAACGCTAGAAATAGTTGTTCGATGGACTTTCATGCTATGTAATGGAATGAGAGGTATTATTTATGTTTGAAGTGTTATATTATTGTATGCTATATATTTTTAGAACTCCGATTTTGCATGACGACGTAGAAATGCATGAAAAAGTGTTTTCTGAAAGTACTTACGTGCTTTTGTTTCTTATTTCCTGATAACTGCATCCATTTTTCGGTTGATTTCAAATTTTTTTTTGTTTAAATAAAAGCTCATGTATTCAAGGGTTAAGACTAGGATGAAAGAAAATATTCTCTGTTTGGGTGAGGGCTTTTAGCTCCAATATGCTATGCTCGGATGTGCATTTATACAATTCAACTCTGTATTCCTTGTTATTACACAATTAATTTCTTGACGCTGACCAAAATGTATTCAAATATGTTATAAATTTAAGTATAATGGCTTTTGCGTAGGCACCATACATATAACTAAGGCTTTTTATAACGAGCAATATAGGTTTGTTTGTTTCACAAATAAAGACAAACGGGGGTCTTAACTCAACAATGATTGACAATTGGAAAAAAATAACATGTGAGGGTTAGAATTTGAAAATTTTGTCGTTCTGTCTAAGAGAGAGAATTTTCGCGTTCTCACCTCAACATTCATGTAATAACTTTTTAACAACAAGAGATTGTATTTTTTGATCGATAATCGAATCGTTTTAGTCGCGTGAAAATCAATATTTCTAAAATAGAAAAATAATGAGAATCATTAGCTATAGAAACGTGAATTAAATGACCTTTTACGATTTAAATTTACATTAACTGCACACAACTTGCATAGAGGCGTTTAAGTTAAAGAATGGCATCGATTTTGACAACGTTTAATATTTTTCATAAATAATTTTTTACGATGATTACAATATTTACTAAATAAACTGCTCAAGTAGTGTTATTGTAAACCTAGACCTAGGTAAAACAATGTAAAAGCGAACTTCGAACTTCGTAAGGAATAAAAAAAGTGTCTCCGAACTTCTTTGAACATGAAGCACGCGACATGACTAGCAATACTACATTTTCTACTGTCTCAAATTCATGCTTTTTTAAGTATCGAAATTGCGCAATTTACTATTTTTAAAACTAGTAAAATTGCAATGAAAATTAAGAAAAAAACGGCCCAATACGAATTTTCGACATGGTAACTACCAGTTATAAATTACAAAACGTATCAGAACGTTTTCACGTTAATATTCCGGCTAAAAGATCAAAAAGAAGTGACTAGTACTTCACAATATATTGGATAGTTAATGAAGCCGTATCTTTAAAGATCCTCATTGTCCAGTTCGAGTTTTTTTCGCGATATATTTGCCGATTTTCACATACTCCTTTAAAGTGGTGTGCAAAGCCATGATTTGACCAGAATTCAAGTGCTTTACTTGTATAGCTAAAGCTTAGATCTGTCCATTATGACTCATTGTTCGCTTTTATTCCATTTTCCGCATTTATATACATATACGCAATTTAAATTTTATTAAGTACTTATTCTGTATATGGGTCAGCAAGAATGTCGTTCATCTGTAGTTGTTATGAACTAAATGCAATTTGTAACATTTGATATTTTATTTACATGTCGTGACGACCAAACATCCATTGAATTTTTCGTAAAATGCATTGAGTGACGTCCAAAAACACAGCTTTCAAAATGCGGAATTGCTATACTTTGTAATGAGGAATTTTGCATAATTAACGTTAGAAATCGCTTAAGAAGGCCTCTTGGAAACTGAACGGTCTTTTATGCTTCAACTGCACGATTTCTTTTAATAGAGTAAAGAAAACAGGTTCCTTATGCCGGCAGAACTAATACCAGATACATTGCCGGTGTTCCTGTGTCTGGACGCATGGCTCGAACTATTTGTGCGATTGCGCTCATAGCTAGCAACATCCTTTAGCAGGAGATAAAGTGAAAAATAATTTGAAGCTTTTATTGAATCTTATGAAACACCCCCGCATCCTTCACATTTTTCTTACCTCTTTATCGGCATTAGCAAGAACAATACGTGAAGATTCCGTTATAGGCCATTTCTTTTTCATAACCAAATTCTTTGGGGGCTCATGATTTACACCTGCATCAACAGACCAAATTGTAATCGTTTGCCCTGCTGTAATTTTCGTGCCCCGTGTAAACTTGAAAGTAAGTTCCTCGTTTCCAGAAGTATGCGTGATTTGCCAGCCTGTAAGGTTTATTTCCTCTGTACCTTTATTATGCAATTGAATGTAACGTCCGTTATTATCGGCTTCGATAATTTGCAAATCAGATTTAGATGTTGCGTTAATTGTAAAGTCTGACAGACTACGATCTTCACTTTCATCAATGACAGTGCGCCGGCGTTTAATAGAGGTATCGATTGCGCCGGGTGTCAGTGAACGGCGACCGGTGGGAATAGCTCGTCCGGAGCGGTAAGAACCGGATATGGAACTGACATTTAAATGAGAGCCATTGGCGTAACCTGAATCAACGTTGCCGGACAAATTGTTAACGGCAGATGATCCAGGCGAGATAATATTAAGGCGTCTTTCTTCACTGTCTAATAACTTGTCGTAAGCAGCTATCTCCAGGTCAAGGGATACCTTAATATCCATAAGGTCTTGATACTCTTGAAGTTGATGCGCCATCTCATCACGCATGCGTTGTAACTCTTTCTCCAATGTAGCCACATAATTGTTATGACGATTTCGTTCATTATCCAATAAATCTTCCAACTCACGTATGCGAACCTTAAAAATACATAATCAGTTTATGTAACCATATTTATAAATTAAAAAGCTTACATTTAGACTAGTGTTGGTTGTCTCCAAATCGTGAATTCTGGAATTCAGACCGTCAACTTTGGTACGCATTGAGCGCACTTCTTCGGTCGAATGACTTAAATTGTTCGCAGCACGATTCGCAGCCGCTTGGAGGTTTTTTATTTCGTTATCATACAATAATACAATTTCTTCACGATTTGTTTTCATCTGGACCTCGTATTGGTCACGTAATTCTTGTAGAGATTGTTGTAGTCTTGCCTCATATTCCTTTGAAAGGCGTCCATCGATTTCGCTAATCTCAACTTGTCGTCTGCACCTAGTTTCTGACAATTCTTGAACGTGCACTTGATCTTTAAAACTCAATTCTTCGCGCAAACTCTGATTTTGATTTTCCAAGTCAACTCGCGATAACGTTTCGCCCTCAAGTTGTTTCCGTACATCAGCTAGCTGCGCAGTTAGTCGATTATTTTCTGCAGCGAAATCCTTAGCTTGTCCTTCGGCTTTCTTACGATCGTTCAGGGCCTGATTATATTTGTTGTTCACATCATTATACCGACTTTCATACACGCGAGCACTGTTTTCAGCTATTGCACATTCTTGGCACTTCTTGTCCATCCTGTTAAGAAAATGATCTAATTAATATTTAACTTTAAGATTACAAGTAAGTTGTACACGGTACTTAAGAACACACTACTGTCGACTGCAAAATCATTATTTTTCTATTTAGTTGTGAGGCAAGCGGTATTAAATCCCAACGGGATTTGAATGGACGAATTATAAATTACAATTGGGAATGTTATAGTTTCATGGGCTTATGTTAAATAAATAAACAATACTCTAAAATTACGATACGCTGGACGTAGCAAATATTAGATTTATGAATAATAGTGATAGCAAAGTACATTAAGGCTTCTTACTAATTTAATGTGATCCTTTCGACATAAATTAAAAATGAAGAAATATACGGCGTTATAATACAACTTCGCTTTTGTTAATAAAATATTGGGCAAAGCAAAGTAAATCTCTAAGTAAATCTCTAATTACAAATAAAAGTGGAATAGTCGTTTGCTTTGATTTCTTTTAATAAAAATCAATATGTAATGAATGAGCTAATGGCAATAAAAATTCTACAATTAGGGACATTACCATCGATCGATTCCGACTCATCGAAAAGACGCTTATTTACGTAACCTCCGTATTATTCAATAAACAATTTTTCTTTTCGTATTTGAATTGAAACAATTTACGCGTCCGTATTCCTAGCTAACGAATAATTTTTAACAGCCATTCAATCGGTAAAGGCAAAGTCGTTGAGAAAGATAATTTTACATCTCTTCGCTTTTCAAATATAGAAACTATATCAGTAAGAAAATCTGCTCTAATGAGAATCTTTGCAAATTATGACACATAGGAAATGGTAAAAATGGTTAGTTCGTCAGTTGATCTAACTACGAAAATATTTGAATTTAAACCATATCTCTCATTACACAAGATCTAATTAAAGTTTTCTGAGGATCAAATGAAATACAATCTCTTTCGACGTATTGTTGTAATACAAAGCAATAGATGTCAAGAAATCCTCAATGTACAGATATGTATTTTTTAGCTGCAGAGAGCTTTTGAATTACTTCATCTGAAACTAAAAAAGCGAAACTTCAACTTGTTCGCTAATCTTTTATTCCAAATATTACTCAGAAATCTTACTTTTAGATTCGTTTAAGGGTTCATTTGTACCTGTAATTTTGTTAGCTCGTCATGTTTTCAAAACGTCAGCCAAGTTGGGGGTAAAGGCGAATAAAATTTTTCTCCGGTTTGTTTTTTTGCGCTCTCGCGTTAGAGCGTAGTGACTTCTCATAAAAACAATAACAAGTTATTCGTATACGTACATATGACATCATCACTATGCATTCATTGTATATTTTCAATTTATACCTATCGCAGAGGAGGTGTATACTAGATTTGGTAAATGCTTTTGTAACAGCAGATCTTTGTTCACCTTGCAGTCGTATGTTGATTGGTCCGGTTCAATATTATATGTTAGGTTTATGTTAGATTATAGATTTTGTCGTTCCCTATTTTGGTGAGTTATAAATAAAAATCGTTTTACATCTAAATGTTAAACACGTTTTTACTGAAAAAATAACGGTACCTAATATTTGGGTAATAATTGAATTTGCTCGCTCAAAAATTGCAATTATGTCTACATCTATATGTACGCGTAAGATTTTAAATAATGAAACCGCTGCTACATCACCAATAATTTTGTACGGACAAAAAAATCCTGGAATATCGAACCTATACATATCTTACTTATGTGTTGTATTGAAACTTTTCAAAGTACATGTAAGCATTGTCGAAGATAAAAATGTTTTGCGCTGAATATGAATGCAATGTTTGCACACAAAAACATTATGATGATGTCATATTTGTGTTGAATGGTGCTAACCATGTTTGTACAAAATGTTTTTACCATAAAAATACATTTAGAAAAACATTCTCTAGTCGAATACCTTTGCTTCAAATCATCATTTTCCTCCCACAGTCGCTTAATGTCAATTTCTAGTTTGGCTTTTTCTTTTGAAGTTTCATCCAAAAGTTTACGTGCGGCGTTTAATTCTTTTTCGTAAATGACCTTCATATTGGTTGTTTCGCGGGTGACAGTGTCCTGAGCCAATTGCACTTCTTGCGTTAGTCGATTATTTTCATTTTCCAAATTTCGCATCCGATCAATATAACAAGCTAAACGGTCATTTAAATGTTGCAATTCTTCCTTTTCTTGTAAACGACTGGAACGCGTAGGACTAACAGGACTGGTGGTACTTAACCGCTCATTTGATTTTTGCGCTAGCATAGGGGAAGATCTTGATGTCCGCCCAGTTGATAGTGTGGAGCGTTTCTGCGACATTTCTTTTTATGTATTAAAATTTTTATCACGGAAAATAGTTCTTTGCAATTTTTTTTGTTAGTTTCCGTTGAATTATTCAGTTTTTATATTTACATCCGCACACACCACTGCTCTTCCACGTCTGCACTGTGTCAATTAAAATATTAGACTAAGCGCTTAACACTTCTGAATAAAATCATCATTCATGCCAGTGGTGTTAACTAATAAAGCTAAAATAAAAAACGAATCGATATTATGTTTTGAGCACCAACAGTTGTCTACATTGTATGCTTTATAGTTGATTAAAAAAATATATTTATATACGAGAAACCAAATATTTTCTTACCATTGCTTTACTAACGTAACTTAATTCTTACGTTGTTAATTTGCTTTTCAACTCAATACTAAATAAAACAGTTCCTAATGCTTTCTTTACCCTCTCACCTAAGGGATAGATGCCCTCTAAATAACGTAAATAAATGAAAATTAAAATCTGAACTACCTCTGCTGTTGCATTTTATCGCTTAACGTTGCAGATGTTAATGATCAAATATGACATATGTTTTGCCCTTATGTATCTTCGTGAAAATCACAAAGGAAAAGTTCAGATTATATTCAAGAGCACATTTCACTTAGAGTTCACTATTCAACTTTTATTATTTTATTACTTAATAATAATAAACAATAATGAGAATACAACCACGCAATAATGATCACCATTATAATTAGTGATTTAACGCATTCGATTATTCTCAAAAAGGTTTATAAGACTTTGATATTTTTGGTAATGAATAGTTTAGCAAGAGATTATTATCGACTGGCAAATATGAAAAAGAGAAATCATGATTGAAAAACATGCAAAACCTATGCGCAGTACATTTTAAGTGTACGGGATAATTATTTATTAGCTAATTGATAAAAACTATAGGTATTTTGTAGGGACTTACATTATGAATATTGCCTTCTTTTCATCTAAATTTTTCTCAGTATGACAAGTGGCTGTCTCATTCCAATTTTCTTTCCATGGGTTACTCCCTATCTTTTTTCCCTTTCTTTCATAGTAGTATCTATTTTTTGCCTTCTATGAGCATGCTTAAAGCAAAAACTTGGCATCATTTACTAATTCTGTAGGGCAATTACGAATGCAAAATTTAGGTTTGGAATACTGATTATGTATCATTCAGTTAACTAGCTTTCGCTTCTGCAACGTAACTTGTAAGCTATTTAGATTTGCATCTTGTATGGATTTCCTCTTATTTATTTCAAAAGACTAAAAGAAAAATAAGGGGCAAATTTGACGTTTGTTTGTTTAAAACCAAACTAACAGTACGATCATCAACGACAACATTATGCACACGTAAATAAAAACAAAATTATACAAAAATAAAATAACAAATAATTAAAAGAATACAAATAGTGAGTTACATTACTCAAGAAAAGTAGACGGCGGAGTGTGTACGAGCCTTAACACGTTCGCGGACGCAAAAAATTTCAGGGAGGTGCAAAAATAGACAGGCAATTATTTTTGAAACTAGTTGTAATATCCAAAATCATATTACACATATGTTATAAGAGTAGTCAGAACATCGTATTTTAACTGTTATATGAAATGAATGTTATAGCATCCACGACAATATAGATCATATTTTTCAACTAGGATGACTTAAGGAAATTTGTAAATACACGAAGAAAAATAAAAAAAGTAAGAACGTACTTAATGAATCAATTGGTCATTACTTTGAAATGTATATTAATTGCAAAAACATGAAATTAAATGAACAAAAATTGGCTTTAAAATTTGAATGCTCTAGCATTCACGTCATTTTGCATCACTATGAAAACGAACGCTATAGCATTCGCGTCCGCGAACGTGTTAACTAAAAGAAGAAAATATGTATTTCGTTTGGTCATTTGCATAAATTCGTATCAATAATCGTCATTGGTATTTACGGGTCAATTCTCAATATTGATAATTAGTCTTTGTCAGATATTCATTTTATGACGAAAGGACGAAACGGTTAAAAAGACTCTAGGCTCTGGCCTATATATATTTTATGTATTTGTTATATATTTATGCATTACCGTATGAATTAATTCACCTATAAAGAATGTATAATGTTTTAAAGCGAACTGCGAATCAAATCTTGGTCTTATGTCACATTCTAAAAGAGTGTTTAGTTGAAAATGGCTTTCTAAAGCGAGCTTTTATTTAGTATTCGTTGCTTGGAGATGGATTTATAAGAGAAAACAATTGGAAATAAAATAAATTCCAAACAAAAGTTTTAAATTTGTGAAAGGTCATTAAATTAATTCCTTTTCCTTGCTTTATACTCGAATTTATAAACCGAAAGAGCAAGCATAGGAATGGTGATAAGTTAAAGTATATATACGCATATGTTCTTGTTTATACAAATACAAATATTGTATTCGTAAGGTTTGCGACCACATGAAAATGATGACGCCAAACTTTTGATTTCCTGGTTCAAAGCAACTTATTTCAACGGCGGTGTCGGCGTTTCGAGAGGGACGTTGGAAATGAGGCGAGTAAGGGAGGGAACAATAACCTTTATCTTCTGCACTTTCAAATTGAATTTAATGTATTCAAATAAAAGACGTAAAGAATAAATCTGCTTTAAGATGTTTTCTGAAAATTAAAAATGTTAACTTTCACTTATACTAACATTTCTAAATTCGTATGCGAATATTTAACATATTATATAAAATAAAAATAAATAAAAAATATGATCTACATTGAAAATGTCTGTTGAATACCTGTTTGCTTGTGGTTGATATAGTAGCAAAGAATTAGCTTCGAGTGCTAGTGTTACAGATATTTTACTCGAAGGAGCGAGGAGGGGGATATTTAGCTTGTAACCAAAAATAATAAAGTTGGATATTGCATTTGTTATGCATATTTTGTTATGGTTGTGCCATAATTGTCGAAACTAAACGAAATGTTCTAATATAAAAACAATTGTAATTGAACTTAAGGCTTAGCATGGCGGATCTTTAACAATTCCTCTTATTGAAAGGCAACAACATACCAAGGAGCTGCATAATTTTTTTTTTTTTAAAATAATAAAGTTGGATATTGCATATCGTCTGATCTGTTATTGTTCATAAGACGTAATTAATTATTAATTGATTCTACACAGCCCCGTGTGCACTTTATATAAGGATTATCGACCACAAGCAGCGTTTGGTTTCCAGAAAATCCATTTTGGTTTCCAAGAAGGAAGAAAACATAAAAAAAATCTTTACGGCGTTTTGCGCAAATGCTTAATGAGTTGTAAAGCATTAAAAGTCTAAAGAATTACAAAAAATTGCGTTTTCGTTGTATAACTTTTTTAAACCTGAACTTTTATTTGCACTTGCTGGTGTTTTAATTGGTGTAACTCCGTGACCTTTTAGAGCTCTCTAATTCTATTTAGCGGATCTTCATAATATTTATGTAATAAACCATTCAATAATTTGATGGGATGGCATATAGACGTCGCCACTATCGATGAGGAGTTTTAGATGATTTTCAATACCAAGCTTCAAATGAAATGTATCAAACGCCAATGTTACAGTCGGTTTAGTTGTCGTTTTTGTTTTTGGAAAACAATATCACTTGGTGTCATTTCATGTAACATGAAAATGGTTGATCAGAGCCTACAAATTTTCAGTGGTTTCAAATGTATTAAAATACAATGACATTGTCGAGAACGCAAGTTGGTTTTAAATTAATTTTTCAAAAATTTATATTAAATTGTTACTTTTTGAAGTCAATAGTGTATTTTAATCCAAAGGAGAAAGCGGATATAATCCACTAAAAGAATGGCAGAATTATAAAATGTTTGACAACGGTTTGATTCTTTAAGTTTTTATAGAGACATTCTGATAAAGACGTTTAAGTGTAGAAATAATGCAAGCACCACATTTGTCATTTAAATTTATCTGCGCTGTAGTATTTTATATTACTCTTTTATATATATATGTATATATAAGTGAGCCGAAAGCGACTGAACATAATGTTTAGTCTGAGAGAATCAACTCCTGTAAGTAAAATATTATGATAACTCGTGAAAGAACTTAAGCCAAACAAATCACAATCTGATTTCGAAGATATAAAAATAGACGAAGTGACGTTTCCCGTAATTTTTGATTCAGGTAATGGAGTGGCTGGATGTTAATTTAATATATGAGAAGGTAAATTTCCAATGTGCTGGTAATACCCAACTCAAAACGATTGGATATTTGGAAAGAACAATTAATATAGACTACATCGATATTGAAATCATATTTTACGTTGTAAGAGAGGTTTATAGGCAAGGATGTTTTGGGAAAGGTAAACGTAATTATAACACCAGATGAAGGAAAGTTTGTTGGAGAACAGCGAGATATACAACAGCAACAAAAAGAAGCAATGGAATTAACAAGAGCAACGTCGGCAATGAATACTATAAACCGTCATACACAAGAAACTGAAAACAAAGGAAAAAAAGAACACGAAATAAAAGTTGAAGAAGTTGAATGGTAGGAAAATAATTAGACGAGCCTATAACGAAAACAGTAATCAATATACACATTTCAGAACTAGTTGCAGAATTTGGAAACATTTGTCCGTTGTTACCAACGCTACAATCAGTACGAGCCTATGCTGTGACCATCCTAAATGAAACGTGGTAATTTTACGTAATGACTTTCCTATAGTAATAACAAATGATGGTTGTGGCTAGGAATGGTTTCTTCCATATACCTGTGGACTAAGATTCTCGCAAATACGCATCGTTTGTAACACACGACGTACATGCCTTATCGAATAAGTAACTGTTCTGCTGGGACAAGAATAACCTACACGGATGTGGTCGTTATTCCTTCACTAAATGAATAACAGAACATTGAAAAATTAAAAAAGAGTCTTAGAAGAGAGAAGAACGCATAATCTACAAATTAAGTGGGAAAAGTGTCAATTCTTAATAAGAAAGATTACGTTTATAGATACGTTGCACAAAATTCTTCGATTAAACCATCAATGGAAAAAGCTTTCCCTATAGAAAATTTTTTTATGTCAAATAATTTTAGAACTCTACAAAGAAGATTTGTACTGAGTATGCCATCATAGCGAAACTATTGTCGGGCATGTTACGTAAGAAGGAGCTGTCAGCGTTTCAACAATTAACAGACAGTCTCGTCAGTTTTCCACTTTTGTCATTATACAATCTTAATTATCGACTAAAGTAAATACTGATGCGAGTATGTATGGATGTTGGGCTCTATTACTTCAGATTACTTCAAGTATTACATTCAGTTGAATACATGAGTCGAAAGACAAGATTAATCGAAAAAAATATTACTCATATTAATTAGAAGGCCTTGCAACTAATGAAGCTTTAAAGAAGTGGCGAATATATGTAATGGGGATTACAATACAAATTGTCACAGATTGCCTTGCCTATGCAATCAGAATCGGGTATTTTCCTTCAGCAATTTGATTTCACAATTGAACACGGATCAAACTGCAAAATGCAAAAGGTCGATGCTCTCAGTCGAGCGTCTTCTTTATTAGTTGAAGACACATAGAAACATCGTATAATCTAGCTTAAAAGGTCTACGATTGAGTTAAAGCGATAAGGAAAATAACGAAAAGTAATTCATACCAAGACTTCTGCTTAAGAGACGACGTATTTATATACCGTCACTGATAGAGCAAGAAATAATCCTACTAGCACATCGAGAACACCATTTTCAACCAAGAACACACAAGCTTTAATCGAAAGAACACATTATATTCCAAACTTTACAAAGAAAGTGGAGAGAATCGTACAGAGTTTTATAATCTGTCTTATAACTGAAGTTCAAAGCGGTAAAAAATACGGTTTACTGAATAGATAAGGCAGATAAACCTTTGTTTATTTATTTATTTACTTAACATAATATATCAGCTAATCCTAAGTAACTTTATAACGAGGTAAAATTAGATGACTTATCAAAACCAGGTTACATTATCTCCGTAGAGCGACCTTAAAAGTACCCATACCTATAATATGAAATCCTTCAGAATATTAAATTTCCTGTACAACATGGCTTTCTACTCAATAATTTGTCGAAAATAGCTTTAATAAAATTTATTAGGTTGTTGCATTAATTTTGGCTAACTTTTCAATTGAAAAAGACGTTTGTTGAGAAAAATTGGTATAGTGTATAATAATCAAAATATTTTCCATCATTTTCTACAACTTTTTCCCACCTTTCTAACAACATGTCGATATCTTGTTGAAAGAACGATATTGATATGTCAGCATCGAGCCATTTTCGCACTTCTAACCGCGTAGAAGGCGCCGTGTTTGGTGTGGCAGAACTTCCTGTTCGAGCTGCAACAGTGTATCCTATACAACAATTGTAACAAGTGACCAAAATAGCATTTTCAGTCAATTCGTATGGTAGCCATTTTAGCCGCTATCGCACGTCTTTTTCGCAACAATGGATTGTTCAATTTGTGCAACTGACGTCAATAGACATATGCAGTAACAGTTGTAATCGGTTTTACCAGCTTGCTGATCCCATCACATGCACAGCAAAACTTTATGGCCATGAGTATTCCGCTTCGGTGTCGATGTGGATGGGTCTCCTGGAAAAACCCCTGACTTTTTTTGGGTTGTCGTAGTAGATCCACTTTTCATCGCCAATCACAATACGCCACAGAAAACTTTTCTTTTTTTGCTGTCAATGAAACCGCGGTGTTAGAGCGGGTCGAAATGGAATTTTCAATCAATTTGCTAGGTAGCCATTTTTCCTCCTTTTGGATTTTTCCTGTTGTATGTAAACGTCTAGAAAAAGAGAATTCGTCAATTGCTAAGCTGTTCGAAAGTTCTTTGAGAGTTTGAGCTGGGTTTTCATACAATAAGTTTTGTCTTCGCACTTGTTTGTTCTTCCAGACCGTTCTTTGTCATTGACATCGAAATTACCACTTTAAAACCGTTGAATCGAAACTGACAATTGGGACAGGATGGAGCAGCATAAGCTTCTGAACGTTTTTGGTAAGCTTCGACAGTAAGTTTCTTTAACTTGAACGACAAAAGTAATGAATTTCGAAAATGCAATTTTGACCACCCCGTGATTAGCGTGGGCATATGCTGATTCACCCAACAATATAAAATAGAAAACAAGTATTTTAGGTGGAGAAAGGTCAAAATCATGGAATTTATTTGTTTTGTACACCGGTATTTACCATTTCTTAATTATTTTTACCTGTAGAAGTCGCTGATAAAAACTAGCAAGCAACTAATATTTACTACAGTAGTTAATATCAAAGTTAGTCTAATAACTATTAGTTTTGCAGTGAAAAATAGACCTTAAATCTAGTAAAAAGTGAAGATATTAATTAATAGCCATTTAATAAATAATGAAAATGGTGGAAAACTTATTAATAAAATAATAAACTCTTGAGTTAGGCAACTCCATGGTTGATATCGTACGTGCATTAAGCAACAATGATTTTACATAGTCACTTCGGTTATCCACTAAAAATAAGTAGTAATAAACATTAAAATGGTTATATAAAACACGGAAGGGAAAAAGAGCCCTTAATTACTCTTACATTGAAACAACCGAAGTGGAAAGAAATTCCTTGATATTCTTGACGGAATATGAAAGTGTAGCCTACTGACTAAGAGTGGTGACGAAATGTCGCTTTGGATAAGTTTAAAGGATGAATTTTCTACTTTCGAGCCTTGGCAAATTGATCAGACGCAATGCTCATAAGGAGGTAACGTCCTGTTAGTATCCCGCGCTAATCCCCGCAAGGCAAACAGTAAAAATTGCTTTTCGATTGATTCAATGATATCAATATAATAATGGTAATTAGGAGACCAAACAACAGAGGCGTATTCCAATAAGTGTCTTACCAATGAAGTATAAAGAGCTTTCGTTTCATAAGGATCTTTAAACTCTTCGGCCAACTTTTCATAAAACCCAGTGCTAATTTAGTCTCACACACCACTGATTTCACATACAGAGTAGAACCCTATTTACCATTAAAAACTACACAAACATCATTAAACGATGAAACCGATTCCAAAGGTTGCCCATACAAATTATAATTGAAAGTGATAGAGGGCCCTTTGCTAAAAGACATAGATTTGCCTTTTTTTGTTTTTAACGCCATTCCATTTGCCTTACACCACTCAGCCCATAAAAATAAATTAGATTCACGGTGGCAGAAACCTTCAAAATTGTAAGAATAAAAAAGCTTCACATGGTCTGCATACATTAGGAGACCAGAATGGCTCTCTGAGGTACTCCGGATTTCACCAATATATACTCAGAGAGATGCGGTTTAAATAAAACTCTCAGTGAACGATCCATAAGATAACAATCGAACCATTTTACGAGGCCGAGGCTGTAAACAACTTTTTTTAACTTAAAAATTAGTAGACTATGGGCAGCACTATCAAAAGCCTTGCTAAGGTCTGTATAAATAACATACGTCTGCATGTCATCTTTAAATGTATCGAATGCATGACATCTGAATTCCAAAACGGCAGCTGCCACATCAGATGGTAGATCAGTGGCTGCACTAGGGCGCGAAACCGGAGGAGTGTCAAAAATCGAGGCCGACATCAGATAACCTGAAGACCCTTTTAGGTGTTGGACAGCTATGTTCTTACGGTCGCTCATTTTATTATGAGCACTGATGGTTTCACCGCTAGGCATGCCACGAGGCGCTATTACGCCGTTCATTTCGTCGAATTTTGTCAAATTATCAGTAGAAGTAGCAACAGGAATTTACAGCTGTATACGATCCATGCCGCTACATGTATCATTCCGTGGAAAATTTCGATCCTTGTCAACCGTCTGAACAATTTCAATTGTAGACATTTGGGCCCGCGAACGATCACTATTAATAACGGTGTTGGGTGGATTTACCTTGACTAGACTCAATATTAGGATGTATCGACGACATCGAAGAGGTACGAAATTGCCAATCAATCAACCGTGCACTTAAATGATGATAACATCACTTGATAAGTAATAAATTTGATACTTAAATTATCCAGGTCCTTGCATACTTCAGCGAAACCTGACTGTGTTTTTGAAGAATCTGTAAAAGCCAATGTCCTTTCCACAGCACTTCGGACAAGACCAGTGCAGCTCTTTTGATCTATAAACTATGTGATCAAGTTGTCAGCCGTTGGTCCCCGCACACTTTAGGTATGCTAACGCGTTTACAACTTTTAACGTAATAAAGCAAGAGCAAGTCAACACGCAATACGAAATAAATGGCAAATTTTATTGGATCGATCGCAAAACATGCGCACAGATCTGCCGTACGTTAACGTATTATGTCGATCATATAGGACCGATGGAACAAAAACGGAAACGCCACAACTACACATTTGTAACTGTGGACGCTTTTTCTAAATTTTTATGTCTATGCTCTACTTGTAGTTGTGTGGATGATGCGATTGGAAAATTAACAAAGCAATTATCAAGTTTTGGGATTCCCGAAAGAATCGTTTCCGACAGAGAAGCTGCTTTTACGCCGAGCGCTTACAAAGAATATTGTAATGATTAAAGCATAACATATCTTTTAATCTCCACATGCGTTCCTGGAGGCAACAGGCAGGTCGAGATAATTAACAAAATACTCATAATTCTGCTGAGTAAATTGTGCTTTGATCAGCCTCAACAATGGTACAAAACATTGACAGAGTAATGAAGTGTATAAATAACACACATACAAGAAGTACAAATATATTACCCTTACGTTTTTACCGCAATTGATATGCGAACTAAAACAACCTGACCTACGAAAGCTGCTTCAAGAAGTCGTAATAGAAGAATAAGATTTGGACAGAGAACAATTTTGCTTTCTTGCTGGGACAATATAAGTCGCATTCAGACTGAAAGAAGTAAAACTTTCGATCGCAAAGAACTGAGGCACAAAAGTACGGCAGAAACGATCTGGTCAGTATAAAACGAACTTAATTTGGGCCTGGTTTCAAGCTAAAACAAAAATGCTTCGTTTTTATAAAGTAATTAGTAATAGATACGAGGTTGAAACCGTTGGCGATGTAGAAGGCCCAAGGAAAACCAATACCATAGTAGAGCTCATGAAAAAATTTCGAGGCGAATAACAACTCAGAATGCGTGAACGTGGGAAGTAGATATTGAACTCGTAAGAAAATACTTTGCAGTATAAATATTTTTGGAAGCAAAGAGAACCATTTTGTCATTTTTGATTTTTATGATTTTTTTTTTATTCATTTTTAATTCAGTGGAGTTGAATCGTGATCATGAATCTGAACGAACAACTCACAAATGAATCTTCTATAATAAATATTGAATACATTTTCACCAAAAAGTGTTTTTTTATTAAACTTAGAACAAATTCATGAGACACTCCAAATGTACGACATCGTCAACCATTTTTTTTGAATTATTTTTTTGATTATGTATGCACAACAGCTGTGAAATACCCTCTCTCATAACCATCAAATGACACGAAAACAAAACAGCTATCATTTTCGAACGAATTAGAATTAAATGGTTAGAGTCACATTTATAAGGAAAAAACAACAGCCGTAAATGAAAAACAAAAAGAAAACTGAAAAAAATGGTTTTACGTGCAAACGTTTAAATTTGGGAACAAGTTAATAACATTCATAACTGACTATCATTACACCTTTGGTTCATAAAAAGAAGAGGACTACATTAACAATCCTTCCATACATGACCACGAACTAATCTTATGGACCAACAATTATAAAAACTCATCACTCTATTTTACGGCGCCGTCTTGAAAAATAAGAACATTCACTATTTGTATTTTTTCATAATCACATTTTTTGAATCTTCATATTATTACCTGAATATTATAATCCATATATACTTGTACTGTTTCTTGATCACACATACATATGACTTCCCTTTTTTTGGTTAGAGTGAAATTTTCCAGATGATGAATATATGATTTCGTAATCATTTATTTCTGTACGATATTGTTGTTGTCTACATAATGTTGATTCTTTGTAGATAAGTAAACATCGAGCTTGTTCCGTATTTTCACCTTATTTTTGCAAAAGAAATAATAGAAAAGAAGGCTGTGACGATAGTTGTGCATACTGAAAGGAAGAGAGACTGATTTTTTTGTCGTCGAAGCGAGTGAAAGTTAATAATAGATAAGTTATCAGTGCTCAGGGGACTAACTGTGTACGGCTAAGTTTCCTTCGCGTTTATTGTGTAAGCATAACAGTCGCAATACAAGTTGTGCCATGTCGGCTAAAACAGGCGAAAACTACAACGCATGCATTTTGCGCAAGTGGGCAATCCAAAGAAAACTGTTTCACTCACAAACTCCTGAACTAAACCAAAAAATTCTAAATTTAAAAAAGTTTATTCAAAAATTACGATTTACTTTTATGAAACCCTTTTCACCAAAATATTTTGTAGATTGAACACAAAATGAAGTTGTGTTTTGCAATTCATTTTAAAGCACTACGTAATCTTTATAGGTAAATTCGTACGATAATATATAATCTCCAAGAAGAAGAATGGCAGAGCACGGACCCTTTCCATCATCATAGTATGAATATCTGCCAAAGAATAATTATTAATATTAGAAACTAAAATGCACATACTTTCATTCTTTCATTTGAACCTCATTCTTAGCCTCGTAGACGGTTACATTAGAACATCTAAAAACATCTAAACATCTAAAAACAAAAGAAGAAGAAAAAAAATAACCAAAAATTGCACATTGTAATTATACTAATAGTTGCGTTCCACTTGTTGACGGCAACGAATCGCTTGTAAAAATTGTGCGCCAAATATACCCAAGTATTCGCCACAAACAATTGCCTCTTCAAAATAATTTGTGGTCTCGACAATCCTCCTTTCGTCCACAGCCAGTGTGGTGCGCTCGCTACAAATAATAAGTGCAATAAAATAACAGCCGAGTTAAATAAGCTCTCAAGAATAAAATTACAAATCTTATACTACACGTAAGAGTTCAGCTTTCAAGTGCAAAAAAGCAGACAGAATAAAAAGAGTAAAATCCATACATAAACATTCGACAGACAACAGAATAGAAAAGAACGAAAGGAAAAATGCACGCGAACACCTAGCATCAAGCTCATTCATAATCGGTTTAATCCCAAGTTGGGAGTGAATCCATGACCCCATTGAAAATTTGCAAAAGCTTGGCAACCGATAATAATGAACTTAACTAGATTAGTTTAGTAATCGTACGATGCCTTAAAATTGTTAGTTAGCTTAGTTTGCCGACATCGGTAGATTGTGCGTATTGAGAAGGTTTCTTCGAAAAAAGAATCGCGGCGCAATGATTGTGTTTACGGATTGTTGCAACTCGCTGTCTATTGCATACATTTGAAATATCAAGTGTTAACACGTTCGCGGACGCAAAAAATTTCAGGGAGCTGCAAAAATAGACAGGCAATTATTTTTGAAACTAGTTGTAATATCGAAAATCTGATTATACACATATTATAAGCGTAGTCAGAACATCGTATTTTAACTGTTATATGAAATGAATGTTATAGCATCCACGACAATTTTTCAACTAGAATGACGTGAATGCTATGGCATTCATTCATAGAATACATGAGAAAAAAAGGTTTATTATAATTTCATTACATTTTTTATTTAACAGTAGATCTTTATTCGTCTGAATATAAAAAAATTGATAAAGTAAATCCATAATTTCATGGTATGTATATGTGATAACAAAACTAAATATTTCTGTCCATCATTATGATTGAATTTTTTAGGATTCCATATCCGAATTGGAGCTATCGTGATCTTTAGGAGGTAAGTGCCATTGTCGGAAGCACTCTCCAGGACAAAGTGGATGTTTATTTACACAGTTCTGACATTGATATGATGTAAATTCTATTATTTTTTGCCTGTAACAATACTTGCACTTAAGGAAATATGTTTTACGTTTGTAATTTAAAGGTTTTTCCCGATAGTGTGCATCTTGAAAATGTCTTGGCGGAGTGTATCTACCGTGCGTTTGTGAGTTGCCATTATCAAGAAAAAAGTCACTAGCATTTGAATTCTGTGGTATTTTTAATAGCATATTTATTAGATTGTCTCTGAAATCAAGGAAACCAATATTTGAATCATTTATCTTCTTAAAAATGTAATAAGAATTCCATACAGAAATATCTAATAGATGAAATATAACTTCTTATACCAACGGATAGATTTTTTAGGTGAGGAAAAATACGCTATCATTTGATCACATCTGCCTATGCCAGACATATTTGCGTTGTAATTAGCAATCTCTATTGACTTTTTCTTTGAGATACCATATCAATAAATTTGGGATGGTTTTCCGTTGTGATACAAAGCACATCTCGCTTGTCTTTCCATTTACTGATATAGACGTTTCCCTGTCTTCTCCATATATGTTCTCTTTTTTCAATTTTTTTTCGCATTACGACTTTCGGATTCATTTTGCGATTGGTACGTAATGTTTCAGTGGCATGAGTTTTAAAACTAAGTAATCGATTGCTCAGTCCAACACTATTATAATAGTTGTCCATAAATAATGAATGGCCCTTCAATAAATATGGTTCCATTAGTCTCATAACCGCAGAATCCACTACAGACAAGGAAGACACCTCACGTGTTACTTTGCCTTTACATATGTCTGGTATTCTTCGACAGTGTTTGTTCAAAACGGTTTGGGACTCAAACGGTTAATCTCAAATGTCTAACTGGAGCAGATATTGAAATGTCTAAGCATTTACAATGCACATTGTTGAAAGTAAGGAAAATTTTCAGAAAAAAATGTGCAATGATACAGTCAGCTCTCTGTGAGAATTCTACGAAATATAGATGCTACAGCATTCACGTCAAGTATTACACTTCTAGTTTACTCAATGTGCCGGGTTAAGGAAATTTGTAAAAACACGGAGAAAAATAAAAAAAAATAGGAAAGCACTCAATGAGTCAATTGGTCATTGCTTTGAAATGTGTATTAATTACAAAAACTTAAGGTTACATGAAATTAAATGAAGCATGCACGTCATTTTGCATCACTAGGAAAATGAATGCTATAGCATTTACGTCAGCGAACGTGTTAAATATAATTCTGCCTTACTGGTTTTATGATTAAAAACAATTCTTAAGGAGAATGTCTTTTTTAATCGGTTCAAATGATTTGATAGCCTTTTTTCCCTTTTGGCCATAAGTGCTTTATTAATTATATCATGTACAGGACAAGTAAGATCCGCTAATTTGGGGATATATTACGGATTTCGGACGACTAACGTCTGCCGATTGATCTGATTGCGAGGCACTTGCAACCAAAATGTATACAAAAATGAAGCCCAGTCCCCTATGTACTTCATTTGCAAATACTTAGGACGTTTGCGCTAAATTTCTTAATCCGAAACTGTCACAAATAAGAACATACTGACAGCGTCATTGTAGCCATCTTATAAATGTCCTCCTCAATCACTAGAGTTTGATGGTACGTTTTGACCATATCCAGTTTTGAAAAGAAGCTTTTTTTTTCTAAGGTTTCATCTTATATCATCAATATGCGGCAAGAGATATCGATCAGAAATAGTAACGCAGTTGAATTCTCTGAAACCATTTACATCTTTCTTGAAGATCAGTTGAAGTTACTTCTTGAGGGAGATGTCTCGCGGGAACGATATTTCGACTTTTTCGACAATTTGGTCTTGAATCGCGTTGATGCAATTCGTTTTCATATTACTGTCTCAAACGTTAACTTATTGAAGTTCTCATACAATAACCTTTGAGATATAAATATAGGAGTTAAAAAGTGGTGTTGCATATGACATTTTTGGAAACGAATTGCGCTTCGGCTTGTATAAATCAAGTCTTCGGCCAACTAGGCCAAAAAGGCCGAAGTTTGATGGAACAATCCAATATTTTTCTATTAGTTGAAAAGTCAAGATTTAGAGACTGTTAATGAAATGTGAATTAGCATCTGTATGTGCGTCGGGTTCTGTGAGCAAATCAAGAATAGCTGCGGTTTATGCGGATACATCAATTTCTTTCATTTATTTTTGTGTTTGACTTGGTACTTTTCAATGTTCATTTTAATACTATTTGTAAGTGTTTGCTTTTGGTATACGAATTTTAAAAGCAAGCCCTGATGTTAAAATTTCTCACTTCTCAATGCACGAATAAGGGGCTTTTTAAACTTTAAACTTAAAATCCATAGTGATGTAGAACTTCATCGTATTTTTAAAAGTTCATATCTCTTTATGTAGCAACCTTTGCATTTTGTTTCGGTTTTTTAATTTTAATTTTGCTAAATCTATTTGGCCGTTTTTGAACACAACTAGAATCTTTGATAGTTTACTCCCTTACTTATGACAATTTTCATTGTTGGCGCTCTATCTGAGCAAAATTTCATTTTGCTGGGTGTTTCGAATTACGATTATTTATATAAAAGTAATAAAAACATATAGGAAAAATTCGGATAGAAACAAAATAAGACCAAGGGATAATATTTATATTTTTGTATATACTGGTAAATTTATGCAAGAAAAACTTAGTTTTTATGTACATAATCAGTATCCGAGAGATCACCTAAACCAGGACCGCTTACACAAGGTCAGGCTGGTAATAGACCACCCAAATGAAACATGTCCATCTATTCTTGTAGACCAACGCGAGAGGATCATCTCATCCTTTGCCGTCTATGATGTGCGAAAAGACAGCTTTGGTCACTGGCCTTTATTTGCAAACAGATTGAAGTGTATAATTCCACTATACAACCATCACTTTCCTTTTTTTATACATATATTATTATGTATTATGATAATATTGAATAGTAATAATCTACTTGCTATTAATTTAAAAATTTTATTATTATTCTTTGACCGAGAATTTTTAGTAAAGAACATAAAATTTTAGTTTTTGGGTTCTTTTTTAGCGTCAATGAGAATTGAATCCGATGGTGTCTTTTTTACATAAGACGAACGATTTGTCTGTCTGCTGTTATCAAGTTTTTCGAAAATTCATAGTTTGGAGTTTCGTTCTCATTTACTTGTTATATTTGAAAATATTCCCATGGTTTTGTTTCAGTAGAATGAAATTTTTAGGGTGGGTTAGGTACTTTTATATATTTGTTTAAAAATTTTCCGCCTCCTGGCAGGATCACCAATTTGTAGCTGTAAATATTAAAACCATTTGAGAGAGATTTTTATTTCCTTAAACTTTTAAAGAGTGACAACCTAAAAATGTCATCTATAAACACAAAACTAAATGATTTAACAATAAACAGTATATAAAACAAGTAAGAACATTATAGTCAGGCAAGGCCGATCATTAAATACCACATTGTCCAACATAATTCTTATTTTTACAAGAAAGCACTGTTAAGAGCCAATTTTCATCACCACATATTAAAACTTGGACTATTCTGCTCTACAAATGATAAATTTTTGTGAAAATCCTATTAGAGTAGGATCCACAAAATAGGCCGAGGTGGTCCAAATTTGGTGCAGTTAATTTTGTTATGTACTATTATTATATAATTTCCATCATGAAGCATTGAAAATTGTACTTTTTTACCCCAGCCGATCCAAAGTTTTTGTACCAATTTAGAATGCCCAAATACTACTACTTAGCCACTTTTGCTGGGAAATTTTGAAAATTACATATACTGACTTTTCAGAGTATAGCGTTATATGTGGAGTGATCGAAAAAGTGGAATGATCCGAAGCATTCTCAGCAGCGTTAATCAAAATATCTTAAAAATTGCGATCTGTACCTTCAACACAAACTTACATGGGCAGACATCAGACGAACAGACAAGCTTAGGTCCGTCTCAAGCCCTTCTGCGGGTTACGTACGACCACACTAACTTTATATGCCCTGTATAAGAAGTGGTGTAGGGTATAATTATAACTTTTAATATTTTCCTGTGATGCATAATGATAGGGGTTAATTTATTTTCTCTCGGTCTGGCCCTGATATAGATAAAGGAAAATTGACCAAAACACAAAAAAAACCGACTCCTTCCGTCCGTCACGCCACATGTATTCCTCAATTGTTCATCTGCGTCTTGTCATCCTCACTTCCCCCTACCCTATAAACGTCAGCAAAGTGAAGACGTTTTAAGTTGTGTTTTAAAACGCGTTAAAACTGAATTCATTTTCATTAGCACTTATGGAGCTATAACGTGGAGCTTTCCTTCCCCTCCTCTAATGCATTCATAAGATTGACTTATTGCTTTGATTGTAGTCAAAAATCCTTACGCTTCGTTCACTAAGAGTCCAGTTGCTTTAATAAAATAAAATCAGCTTTCAAATAAATCCACACGAATTCTTATTATCTCTAATCTATGTATAAATAATAAAATAAGATAAGGAGGAGGATTGAACTTTGAACTTAAATATTTCTAGTCTTAGCCGGTTTATGACTGGCATGGCAATGGTAATGTTAAAGTGTGGGCATGCATTGGAGCCAATGGAATTGGAAAATTGGTTGTTATGGATGACATTTTAAACAAGAATGGTTATTTAATTATATGCATTGCAAATTTGAAAGAAGATAACGACCCCAAAAATGGATCTTATATGCCCCCAAAGTGCTTCCCCCTCTTCTCGAATCACCAGGCATGAACCCCATCAAAAATGTATGCGATAAATTAGACCGGCATGTGCGAAAACGCTTAATCTCTTTCACCCAAGATGTGAAAAATAGACTACAAGAAGAATGAATAAAATCACTGTTTCCTGCACAAGAAAAGTTATACAAAATATATGAAAACATTAAAATAAACTGATTAAGTAAAAGGCATACCCCACTGAATAAGTTTTTAATAAAATGCTGTTTTTTATTTTCGTATCGTTCCTAATATGAAAACAAACAAAATTTTTGAGTTATTTTTTTAATTTTCTTGTTTGCTGCAATAATGGTTTGTTTATTTTTTTTTTTATATTTTAATAAGTCTTCCTTAGTAGTACAAAATAGTGACATAAATTTTTATGTTTGCACAATGGACTACCAAGCTTTTATTTTTTGTCGATCGAAAAACCCGATATTAATGCGATTCGCTGTAGACTTGTGAGCCTACAAAACGCTGTTTTATAAATCATCTTTGCTTTAAGAATGGTCTAAACAATTTATCACGGCCGGACAGCTAAGGTGGGTACTTCTTTTCAAGCTTTGAAGATTGGACCTTTGTAAATTTCCTCTTCGTGAAAATAATTGAGCTAAGTGTTTTGATTTTAAAGCTGATTTTCCAATAAATTCTTAACTAGTCGACAATCTGCTTTGCCATAAAAAGTTCAGCGAACGGTACAAAAATAGGAGAAAAAGTGCGTTTCCTTTGCTTTCTTTTTGTTAACACTAAAAAATTTCTTATACAAAGAAAAATATTTCGTGTTTTGCACAAAATTGCTCTATTTTTAAAATAAAAGTTCATTGTCACTGCTACCTTAACAAATTTTTTCTTCAGACAAAATATGTATTAGGTAAAGTTTAATTTTTTTACTTCTGCAGTTTTGCCAAGTAGGCCTTTGTCATTACCGAGAGTATGAGCAGAATGAAATATGCGCTAACGCAATGATTGTGTTGTGTACGATGCATGAACTGTCAAAATAACATTGCTTGAGAGTATTTATGTGAAGTTGAACACATAGCTTGTGTGGCGTACGGCAAATTCTCAAAATTTCTTCGTGCTTCGTTTTGACAAGACAACGATATATATATGAAAACAAAATTCAAAATCATTTAGTTTATATTTCAAGCACGATGTAAGCTTTGAGTGATCGTTAAAAAAGAAGAAAACTTAAGTTAGAGTGTTTTAACGTAAACTCGCATTTGTGATTTTACATTTTTATTCAACTCTTTTTGACATTAATTTTGTACCACTGAATTGTAATTTTTCGGTTAACGTAGGTTTTATTTACAATGACTATATGAAGAATACGTACAACGATTCTTCTGGTCTTGTCCGTTTGAATATGGCGTCTCAACTTTCTTAACTATAGTGACTTCGCCTATCCAATATATTCTGCTTTCACACGGCTAGTTGCATTGCGACATTTGTGTATTAATCATTTCTTTTAGGAGTTATTACATCTTTCGACAATTGCCAGCTGCGTGAGGCTACTTCATTTTATAACATATGAAGACATATGATTTTGCTTTAACAACGCACGCTATGTGTTGAACGCAACAAGGTTTCTTTTGCGAAACTCATCCTTGTGTTGTGCGAACAATCTCTTGAACTCTTTCTCTTCTCTTTACATCCGTTGCTAATATTTTGACTTGACAATTTCAAAGGCTTTACCTGGATAATAGCAAAAGAAAGAAAATTGGAGAGAAATAATTTAGTATTTTTTGCTGTTGCAATTAAATAGGTCATTGCTGTTTTTACAGGAACAACAGCAAAAGTTCTGTGAGTCTACATGCTGTACGTGGATGCTACACCCGTCAATTGCATACGCAATGAAACAAACTGTTCTCCAAAAAATAAGCCATGATATGGCAACATGTGTTTTCTAGTACTTTATGAAGGAAATAGGTGAAAAGTAGAGAGAGAGTAGAGAGACAATAAAATTAATTTTACTAAATGTGGAGCACATTAGCCCACGTTTTATTTGCTTTTACCATGTGCGAAGAGAACGATCGCAATAGTATAGCGGAAGAACTGTGACAAAATTCGCTTTTTGCAGTTCTTGATGCAATTGAGTCAAGAAGATCGTTAACATATGAACTAAGTAAAATGGTATCTAAACTTGCGGAGAGTTTGTATCTCTGACAATGTCCCTTAATTGGCGAGTGACGAGATATTCAAATAATTTAGTGTGCTTAGTGTTTAGCTATTTCCCTGTAATTGTCAATTAAACCGCTATTTCAAAGCGTACAAAAGGAGGAGAATGTCACTAAGCTTCTATGTAGGCGGAAAAATGCTCGTACGCAAAGATTGATTAAAGATTTTTGTAACTATCGCGTGAAGCTCTTGAGAACAACTTTTCAAGACAGCGAAAGCAATTCCGCCAGGGCTGGGGAAAATCATGGACTTGAATGATACACGATAATTTGGATATATGATTACATCGTAAGGGGTGTTTCATTGAAAGAAATGTGCAAACGTACTAAAAATAACCAAAGAATCAGAAAAATCGAGGTTTCAATACGCAAGACATTTGGGAAACCATCTTGGAATTAAGACAATTATAAGACCATAGCTAAGTAATAGTGATAACAAGCTAGATTAGCATCCTGGAACACATATCACAACCATAGTAGAAAAGATATTCTACAGAAAAGCCACTTCTCTTATAGTCTTTAAACAGGCGGCCACTCTTATTCTCAGATTTTTAGTAAGCTACGTCCACTATCGAGTAGCGCCTGCAAAGCAGGAGCGTATAGAAAGAAAACATGTTTCGTATAAGCATAGAAGCATTGAATATAAGAGATATGAAATAGTATGAACAATGAAACGGATTAGCAAAAACTTTTTTTCATAGAGAAATATTTGTATGGTAGAAGCTGGGGAAAACAGTGAAGTTGCGACAGTGGAGACACAATAGCAATAGCAGCAGTGAGCAAGTAGATTGCTTATATTAGAGAACACTGTAATTGTCAACCAGTGCATTATCAGGTCAAAAAAGGCAAGGCTCAAAAATTACATCAAGTAACTCAGAAAAACGGTTACATCGACAGGCTCGAGTTAATCATTTAAAATTCACGTTCTCATGCTAAGAAATACAAATTTTTGGTCTTCCTAAGATTCCTAACACTTTATCCGCTCTTAGTGGGTCAGACATAACACGTATTAGTGCAGGATCTTTTAAGCAAATAGTCAAATTCATTACGTTTTGAAAGACCTCATTGAGCTTTACTATGATATGTGGAACCGATTGCTCATCTGAAGCGGTGATGACAACTTTCATCACTACACGCATAGCGTTTTGCTGACGCGGAGCCAATCCAAAATCTGTAACCACTTAAACTTTAAGGGCCTGAGAAGAGGTAGCATCCGATTTACCTGAACTTGCATGAGGAGTGTTTGTTGTGTTTGTTCTATTGAAACACTGGAAAGTGCGGTTTCGATAGTAGAAATGGACGGTGACGAGGCTCATGACTGGGCAGATACGAAGCTGTCGCAGGCTACGTAAGAATGAGATACGTGTCGAGCTATTTCTTCTCTCACATTGTCGATTTTTAGGTCGTAGAGACTGATACTCAAAAATACTACTGTTTAAAAACTCTACATTTTTAGAGAACTCGGGAAAGCTGCATTTCGTTTGTTACACGTCGGCTTTCCATCAGGGCAAGTCTAACTGAGAGTTTTATTAGGATCATTGATGGCATTCACAACACAGCCAACACGTCCAAATTCTTTTAGATGCGCACAGTGGAGACGTAGCGAATACGCCATTCGAAGAAGTAATGCAATTAGTACATAAACAATTTTAGGTATAAATAAGATTTAAGTATAACGTAGGTAAGTATTTTAGTTTAATGGTTTTGTCATTTGTGGAGTTTATTTTGAGTTTGTCGTGTTTTAAAAAAAATAAATAGAAAGAGGTAAAATTGTGAAGTTTCTACGACTACATCAAATAAAAGTTCAAACTTCTTACAATTGGCGATTCTGCCAGATATACGTTGAAGATAGAAGATGAAAAAAACAATTAGTGCAGTGTCATATTGAACGGCCAAGTGCTTTGAAAAAAATTTCAAAGCTAGTGGACACAGGGAGGGAATTATTGCAGAGCTAAAAGTATTACAATAGCAATATGAGAATTAGCTAATAAAGATGGTTATGAGTTTAAAATATATGTATTAAGAATTACGCGCACTAAAATTAAAAGTTTCAGTGAAATTAATAAATAACTATTTTGTTTAGAAAAAGACATCCCAATCTAAAATTTTTTTAAGCTTTTATTTGGAGTAGGGAGGGAGTATATTTATTTACTTATTTTTTTTATGATTTATTTTTTTACACATGAAACTCAGCTAAAGTTTATTAATAGCCGAATTCAATTGACTCCTAGAAGTAAATCTTATAATAATTATTATTAAAAATTAATAAAAAGTATATAAGGAGAAGCAAAGAAAAAAAATTAAATAACAATTTATGTGTAAATAAATAAGAAAGAAAAAAAGATAAAAATCGTGTACACAACTAGCACAAGGGTACACCCACAACCAGCACAGAACCAACTTGCAACGGAAACCCGAAGACATTGAAAACATGCAAAAGCTTGTAACGTATTTGGTGAATCTACTCTTCAAGGAAATAAAATTGTTATTATATTAATCTATCAAGAACCTATCGCATGTTACCGGCCTGGCGCGTCGGATGGGATGGGTGAGAAAAATTTTAACTAGATTCACGATAATTTTATTTATTTTTTTTGCTACAAATGATTCATTAATTTACACTAACATGCTTACATTGAATTTGGAAAAACTTTACGGAGGAAACAAAAAAATCATTATTGTGCCCTATCCATTCTGCCTATCCCTCACCCCTCAGTCACACAATTTAAAATTTTATGTTTAATACAATGGAAAAAAAAAGAAAAAAGGAATAATGCAAAAGAAATAATATAATAAAAAAAAATGAAACACGAAACCGCCTGGACTCGCTTGAGCGAATTGGAATTATTCTGATTATTTTTCCTCTTTTGATTTATACCGCACACAAGAATTTTTCCGCGAGAAGTTTCGGATAATTCTGCAAGCAGTTTCACAAACGTTTAACACAATCTTCCGGAAAACGATGTTATAAAATTATTATTTAAAGAAAGTTTATTTTACTGCGGCGATGTTTAATATTTGCACAAAACGTTTTGTACTTTTCACCAGTTTTCAAAAGTATTTTCTTTTCACAAAAAAAAAATTGCAAGAATGTTTTATCTTTATGAAGGTTCAAAGCAACCTAAAAATCAAAAATCTCCAATACCAAAAAAAATGGTTATTCACAACTTAGATAGATATCACGTCCCACGTGTTCTTAGCTGTTCGTCCCAAAAAAAAACATTTTTTCAACTCTCCTTGTTTTTTTTTTTTTCTTCCTCCCAAGAAAGCTCGATTTTTTTTTTCTTTTCTTTTGACAAATCCGACTTTTCTTTTTTTTCATTCTTTTCTTTTTTTTTTTTATTATTCTACCGTGCCTATTACAAGCTTGTTAACCAATAAAATTAAACAACACCGGTTAATTTTCTAATCATAGTGATATGTTAAGATTGTAAGTTAGTTTAAATACGGCATACGCAAATCGCGCGTATTAAGCAAAATTGTTTTGATGGATTTTAAAGAATCCGATATTGCGATTAAGTGATAGACATCATTTAGGTTTCTGCAAACAACTCTGAACGGATTATACAGCTCATTGTTATATTTACATTGACTAAGCTTAATAAAAATAAAGTGCCTAGAGAAGCGATTAGAAACACCGAGAATAAATCTACGTTTCTCAAAACGCGTTAAAGAGAATAGAAGAGACCTATTCTCATAAGGAGGAAGAGAGGCAAGCAAGTCCCAACTCAAATTCCTAAGGGAAAACAGCAAGAAATGCTTTTGTACGAGTTCTACAAATCTACATACCTCCTATAGGTATAGGACTACACAACAGAGTCATAATCAAGTATTGTTCTAACCAAGCACATGCATGACCTTCTCCTAATGTAAGGATCCTTAAGCTCTTTGGACCACCTCTTAATGAAACCAAGCGCGAACTTAGTTTGACTAAAAGAGAGCTCAATGTGCAAATTGAATCGTAATCTTTGACCGAATAGAACCTTTAAATCGACGAACGAATCAACGTTCTCAAACTTGTGTGAATAAATAAAATACTCAGTATTGAATGGCTTCCTTCTTGAGAAAGAAATCTTCTTGCATTTTTTTAGAATAATTTCATAAAATGTAACGAGCACCACGTAGCCAAGTTAATGAAATCAATTTGAAGTTGATGCGATTGCGATTCCGAGGAGAAAGAGAAAATCGGCGAACATCGTCAGCGTACGTTAAGATCTGGCTGAAATTAATCACCGAGGGGAGATCATTAACGTATAAATTAAATAAAAGGGATCCTTAGTGGCGGTTTCACCCGAGATTATGAAGTTAAAGAAAACCTTGAATGATCTGTTATGCACACGGGGCTCACCCATACTAAGTACAAAGGGAAGCCAGACCTCTGAAGTTTGAAAGTCAATAAGCTATGATTAACTAAGTCAAACGCTTTACTAAAATCAGAATAGACGACATCCGTGCAAGAGGGATTAGAAAAAGCCTTGAATACATGTCAAGTAAATCCTAAGAGATTCGTAACAGTTGACCTTTCTTTTAAGGAGCTATGCTGGAGTGGAGAAATGTAAGATTTGATAGCAAAAGCTAAATGCTGAGTAACGATGCGCTCAAACAATTTAGGTAAGACACTTAACTTGGCGATGATTCTGTAGTTCTCAACGTGAAGTTTGTTTCCAAATATCTAAAACGAAATAAGGAGGCTACTCTTCCAACATAAAGGCAAAACACTTGATTTTAAGGACAAATTGAAAATCTTTGAGATAACAGCACATAGCTTCTCAGAGCATGATTTGATTATGCATGATCGAATGCCATCGGGCCCGGGGGCACAACTTTATTTTACCGACCTCAAACCGTGTAAAACGTCATTTTCTGAAATGGCCAAGTGAGGAATCGAAACTGAGTTAGTTTTTAGGTACGAATAGTTAACAGTCAACTCGGAATCAGGGGTTGAAAAATTGCATTGGAAGTATTCAGCAACCCGATTTCACGTTTCGATATCACCAGAGAAGTCGGAGCCATCGAAAGATACAGCGAGAAATATATGGAGATTTTTTTTTGGAGTTACAAAATATTTAAGATTAACAAACTTAAAAAAATATGTAGGATTAACAAGAATTATGGATTTTATCAACTGAAGTTATCTGCAATAACATTGGTGGTTGAGGTAATTACATCTATGCCTTCCAGCGAAATAGGCGAAATAGTCGTAAGCAGAACCACTTTTCATACATTTTTGAAAAGTTTGTTTTCCTATTTTTATAATATTTAATTCTCTGGTTAAACAATGGCGGGCCACTTGCTTCGAAGACGAGGTTGCTTGATCGGGATGGGTGCAGAAATAGCTACGTTTAATACATTCATATAGAACGATGGCAGTATGCTTTCAATATTTTCAACAAAAAAATCGAGCATAATGTGTGAAAGATGAGGTTTAAGCAGTAAGATATTGATTTTATTAAAACGATCATGTTTATTTGAGAAAGTTAGGTTTGACACATTAGCGTGGTTCTACCGATCATGACGCCTGTAATGAAAGGAAACGGCAAAGCTTAATGACACGGATTCTCACGTAAATTAAAAGGTGGGCAGCGATTTACCGCTATCTCTGCGAAATTGGCAAAGCAAAAATCAGCGAGTCTGCCATTACAATTACTAGTACGGTTGTATTGAAGTTATTTACTATCAAATAATTCATTGAGAAACACAATAGCTGTATCAGACGTTGAAGCGGGGACCAATCAGCCGGAATTATCACTTTAACACCAAATTGAAGCCCCTTAACTCTATGCCTATTTCAGTAGATTTAGACCTTTCGGCCACATCACAAATGAGGACAGCATGTTTTTTATAAATAGAGGTATCCGCATTTGGGGCAATGTAGGAGCAAGCTACGTATAATTGTTTACTGCCAATTTTTGCCCGAATGGCAATAAATTCACCGTCAGTGGGAGTAGGAAGTGCAAATGAATAGGGCGGGACTGTAGGAGATATAACAATTAAAACATCACCACTAGTGCGATCCAATCGTTCATTTCTGAAAATCTGGAAAGAATTGTGAAAAAGCTTCGGGGAGTGTAAATCAGGGTTTAACCAAGCTTTATTGGGCCATTACATTTTGGTGAATGAAAATTACTGGGCCTCAAGAAAAATTTAGTTTTTGAAATTTAGAGATGGGTGCGCTAGATAGCAGTGTTCATTGAATATTGTTTTAATTTTTGAAACTTTTTGCACAGGTTCCCGCGATTTTTGCTTAATTCAAAAAAGGTGCTCCTTGGCTTCGTGAAAAGCTTATAAACGTCGACGTCCCACTTCCTGCAGTCAGGACATGACCAACGTAATCCTTTTGAAGGATCTAGGGCTTCATTTGCAGCACACCCAATGATACCTCCACATTGCGGACGACAAAAGCGCTCGCAAATTGAACAAGTAATGAGTCGTTCGGAATCATAGCCTCTTTTGATTCGACATGATGTGAAGAAACACTCCATGTCAGAAAGGGACAGAAAGAATGGAAATTGAGAAAAAAAAAACAAAAAATTAAGCAGAGAGAAAAAGTATTGACGCCGGAAACTATCGCTGGTGTTTCGAAACACCAAGAAGCAAAAAGGAAGCAAGAGACTTTTTAATGAGAGCATTAAGTGCTCTCAGTTGAAATATCAAGGACAACATCCTGTAGGTGGACGTTGCTCAATATTAATTTCTTCTTTCTTGAGAAAGGATCGTTTTTGGTGTATTAATGTGTAATCATTTGTCCTGACACTACTTCTGGGTTATGCTTAGGGCTTTGCATGCGTTCAGTTAGCGTTTGTTGATAACAAGTCACCAAGGTAAATTGCCAGATCGTTTTCATTGGCCAGTGTTTTGAGTCTCAGCCAACCAAGGCGCATCTCTCGTAACCTTCTTTTTCTTAAGAGGACAGCTCTCTTGGTACGCCTCTTGTTGTTTCAGCAAAATGCCTGCGCTTCAAGTTCAATGGCCTCTGCAGTGTTCTGGAGAAGCGGACATCTGGTTCTGTTTTCAAAGAGTCGAAAACAAAACACTTCTTAATTTGTACGCTGAGGGTCTCTGTGGGTCTTGCATGACATCGCGCTGGTCACAATGTCAATACCATGTCATCTTGAGATAGAGGAACTCAGGTAGGAACAGGTGGGAGTAAGATCTAATTCCTTCTTTCTTTTTCCGTTTTTGAAAGTGAGTTCCCTACATTTATTTAGAACAATAACAATTATTTTCTAAGAAATATTCAAAACGGCACTCAACTCTAAAATTTTCATTTGAGCTGCCCAAACTATAAGTTGGGCGCTGCCATCACAACCCATTAGCCATTCTAGCCTGGGGGACTTGCATTACTGGATCAGACTCTGTACCTTAGCTGTCGTTATCTCTACCTCATCCAGTAGATACGCGGAGGCTATCACTACTGAACCATTCCCCTTGGGGCCAAGCCGCCACTAGATTCCCCAGTGTAAACTCTGAAAGTAGAAAGGCTACTATTTTGTCTCCAATAAGAAAGGCGACTATAAACCGCCGGTTTTGGATGTTGTACACCAACTTACCTTTCTTGATACGCAGGCTTTGAATAGCGGCCGCATTTATCCAGGGCGCCGGAATGAGGGGTACGTTTAGAGCTTCGTTTGTGAACCTCCTACTGAGAACCAAACACGTTCGCTTGGATGCACCTTACGTATCTAACGTTTGTATTTAGAGTGCTCAAATGCAACCTTAAAGACGCGTCCTTTAAGTTTCGTGTGCATTGGTTGTTGTGGACTGCAGCTTGCTCCGCAATCAATTTGCCCTTCGTTGGCCTATACCTCGGTGCGCGTGGTCCCTGAATTTTCGAGGCCGTAGAGCACCTGAGCGTTCCATAAGTGTTTGGACGGGTCGTGAGGGTCCACTTTTTGTCGGGTTTTTTCTGAGCCTTGGGCTTCACTGTGGCCCTTATAGTTGGCAAGGCCGTTATCACTGCTCGTGCAGTGCCCGATGAGTCATCTTCGTCGTCGATCACGGCCTTGCTGTCCTTAGTGTTTCTGCGGTTTTACCGCTCAGTCACAGTGAAATTGGGCCGAAACCGTTTTTGACAACGTGTCCGTTTTTCTGTAGCACTGATTCCGCGGTTCATCCACAGAGTTACGACCTTTGTTCTTTTTACAATCCTTCTGGAGTATCTTCCACCACTCAATATTTAAGACCTTGTTTTGGCCCTCCAAGGGGTTTAAGACGTCTGCCAGCGCGACGTTTTTACCTTCGAGGTTATAACCGATGACTACATGAAGTCGGCATTGGCTTTAAGAACGGCTTTGTTGTTGGCACCGTCATTTTCAGTTGTTTCGCCGCCTCTTTCCTCTTACAGTTGAGTACGAGCCAATAAGGGCGCAAAGTACAGCTAGAAAATTGGGATTTGGGATGTGTTGGTTACAGACCCTGTCCAGGAGAACATTTTGTATCGCCCTGAGTTGGCCGTCCTTTCATTTCGTTTTGGTATAGTCGACTGAGGTAATTCCTATCCTAGTTAACTCTGCCACCTCCTTATAAGCCGGGGCAGTTGCGAGGGTCCTTGCAGTTATAGCTGCTAGCCGTTTTGACGGATTGCCGTGGCTAAAGGTCACGGAGTCGTCCACTACGTCCCATTTGCAACCGATCTGGGCTTCGCTTTCTCTGAGGCTACACGCATTGCCATTATGCATCTACGAACCTCTTCTTCCTGTCGCAGCATTTCTTGCTCTCTTCCCCTTGCTGCTCGGGACTTCCTACAGAGATTCCCTCAGGAGGCTTGACTCACTCCTTCCGTCGCAGAACCCTTCGTCCCTTAGCACGGTACGTATGACACTCGATATTACGATGTCTTCCCAGTTCACCTATCTAGATCCGTTCTGTTAAAAGAACATTGCCAACTCGAGAAAGGTGCAGAGCTCGTGCTAGGCAGGAATAGATGTTATGCTCATGCAAAGTCCTTAGGCAGGTGTGTTTGCCTGCATCCATTTGGCCTTACGGTTGCATTTCGCCTATCGTCCGGTGGTAATTAATATACTTGAAGAGATGCGGACGAGACCTCACCACTACGTTTTATGGTATAATATATATATAAGAATATATATATATATATGTATCTGCATATTTATATAATTTAGTGATATTTTAAACGGCAATATGTATATATCTATATAGAGTCTGTACAGGTTTACATAGCTTTAGTTATCTCTTCCTTTGTGGCTCTTTTTTTTTATTTATTTATTTCTTTACTTTCGATTCAGCTACAGATTACATTACAGTTAAATGAAATAGTACATATTTTCATGAGTGAATGTACAGAGATTACACGCAAACAACGCAATTTATTTTTGAGCGAGTTTAATTCTCTTTCAAGCCAAGGTAGGCCTGACCGCCGAAGAAACTGCCGTCTCATAGGGAGACCAACCGAAACGCCGAGTAAGGCTTGTCGAAGATCGAGGGCAGAAAAGACTCAATATTATTACACATATTGCCCTGTGAAAATTTCGGCAATAACCTTTCCTGTTAGTTTGGTCGAAGGCATAATCCAGTTGGGAAACATTAGAATTTGACATAATGTGAAATTGTAACCGATGCAGTAAATGGAGGAGATGAGAATTATATGGTAATGGTCTGTTGGAGTAACAAAAGGCCACCACTTCAGGTGGATTACAGAATATTAAATCCAGCACACTGTTACTGCAATTAATAATACAGTTATATTGAAGAAGACCAAAGCCAGACAGCCCATTGGTAAGTTGATTGGCCTTTCAAATGATGCCACCCGAAATCCCAGGACACTGGAGGTGAGTTGAAATTCTCTAGTGCTATAACCACGTCGGTGTATTTAGACGCTTCAACAACTTTATGAATACACGACAAATGTTCCCTGGAAACACATACCTCCGATTCCGGGGGAATAAACGAGCAAATTAAAAGAATTCCTATTTAACCCATAATTATTCCAATTGCAATGTATTCAATATCAATCGGGGACGAGAGTTGAAGTACATATGTCGGAAAAATTAAGACTGTAGCTATTAATTCTGGTTTACAAAATTTCCAACATATTTGAAAGTCACGTTAATCGTGTGAAGTCATTTTCCTCCTGAGAAATCAATAAAGATAATCGCAATACTTGAAATATGCAATATTGTCAAACCGCACAAATGTTAAAACAACACTGGACGACTACTTGAAGTAGCCACTTATTAAGATGGTTCTTTTAGTAATAGGTTACCTTCTCGCTTTAGGATATGCTCTCTTTATGGGTCAACTTTAAAAAAAAATCCGAACTCATTACTCATTACCGAGGGCAGGAAATGCAAATGAAAGAGCCCATTGTAGCGATGACGGGCAATGGTGTTGGGGTGGTGCGATATCCACAACCTCCCTGCTTGACAGTGATACGGAAATAGCGTAATGTCAATCTGTGTCTACGTAGGGGTTTCCCTTTTAAATGTGTTATAGCACTTATTCCCAAATCCGTTATTGCACCTGACTGTTCAGGGAAAGTCGGATTATAGGTTAATATTAAAAGAAAGCGATTACTTGATCCATTGAGAAGCTTGTCTGTGAATACCCTTATTGGTCAATCTTACATTCCTTCACCAAAACTGTTTGGAACAGAAGATCAGTACTTTAGGTTATTTAACAAATCGCTGAGTTTAAGAGAAGCACTTCAAGAATTTAACTACCCCGAGCTAGCCAAGCACACAAATGCTCACAGATTTTATTTATTTATTTACTTACTTAGGCATGAAATTCAGTTAATGTAAACTTACAACCAAATTAAACTGATCCGTAAAAATAAATATTATCCACTTATTACGAACAAATTTTTTTAAAACATAACAAAAAAGAAAATAAGAAAGAGAAAAATAAGACAAAAATCATGTATAAATAAACAAGAGAAAAACAAGCAAACTAAAAAAGAAAAAAGTGCGTATATAGCATAGAGGGACGCTCCCAACCGAGATATGGATCCGCGTTGGGTCTGAACCTCTAAACCATTGCAAACATGCAGAAACTTAGCACCTAATTATAGCGAACGTATCTACGAATCGTACGAACCTTTAACGTTTACCAGTTAAAGTGAATACGACATACTTCGAGCTCGTTTATTATAGAGAGTAGCTTTGATTGAGACGAGGATTGAGATTAAGTTGGAGATATCGCGACGGTACCATTTATTAATTTAACTAAGAAGGAAACACCAAGGATAAAAAATATTACGTTTATCTAATGGTCAGCAAAAGCGGTCTATTTTCATAACGAGGCAACGGTACAAACAAATCTCAACTTATGAATGGCCTTTCTGCAACACATCGGCCGTTAAGCCCTCTACATCCCTGTTTAATAAAGCCATTCAGATGCAAAAGACTGTGAGGGGATTGAAGAGTTCTTAACTATAGCTGTTGTGACTAAGCTTTATGAAGATAAAGTTCTTAGAGAAACGATTTGGGACGTGTTAAAGTTTACCTCACCAAGTAATGTCGGCGAATCGGTAGTATTTATTATTAACTTAATTAGAATGGAAACATCATAAATAAATCCACATTTCTTAAGTGATGTATGGTAAGGGAACAAACGGGTCCTAGCCCAAATTTTTAAGGATAAAGAGCAGGAATTGCTTTTGAAGGAATTTTATTGAGTCTGCATAACACCTGTAGGAAGGAGACCGCATAACAGAGGCTACCTCATGCGTTGATCTGGCTAAGCTACCTAATTTCATAAAATTTAATAAGTATCATAAAACCATGGTATACGACGTCGGTGCAAGAGGCACTAGAAAAAAACCTTAAAAATATGGCAAGTAAACTCTAAGAGGTTCGTAGTACTTGATTTCCTAAGAGCGAAAGCTAATCGCTGAGTAACAATTCGTCTAAACAACTTAAGAGCGACACTCAACTTGGAACTGCCTCTATAGTTCTCTACGACACTGTTTTTACATTTGCGAAGCTGGAAATTAATGCATTTCTGTTTGTTGTCTTAAGTAGTGATGGCAAATATTTAATCGATTTTTCGGCCTTTTGTCCCAAGACATTTGAAGTGTATGGGCTCTGACGGTCTGCTTTGATCACTGCTCTATCCCAATAGAGTAGGTAAAATCGTAATACCGGCCTACCGTTATGGAGGACCTCCGTTCATAACTCTCTCTCTCTCTCTCTCTCTCTTTCTCTCTCTCTAAATAACGTTATGGATGATAGAAGGAATTAATTAATGATTGAATCAATGGATGAACGAATGAGTGAATGAATAATTGAATGAATGAATAACTCTCTCTCTCTCTACATATCCTTATTAAGCAAAAGAAAACTATGAAAAGAGGAAAAGCGCAAAGTCCGTCTGTGTGACTTGAGAATATTTTTTGTGCGATGCTTTGATCTTGCTGTTGGTTTTTTTTGACGAGAGTCGTTCGTTGTAATTAGAAGTTCGCACTTAAATTAAGGAGCGAAAAAGCATTTCGTTTTTTTAAGTTCTTCCATGTTTTTTAAATTTAATAAAATAAAATGAGCAAAAAAAGGCAGCAAAAAAATTAATTATTAAAAAAAAAAGAGGTTTGAAAGCAAGCATTCAAGGAAAAGCAAGAATAAATGGTCAAATTAATATAAATTGTTTGATGAAAAGGGATTAATTCTGATGCGAACTTAAACAATTTGGAAAGCAATTTTTCATCGAAAAAAAAAAGAAAACATAAATATAAGAGCACTCATAAAAAAACAACAAAAAAATAAAAAGAACTTTTATCAAACAGTAAAGAAAAAGAAAGGAATAATAAAAACTCTCCAAAGTACTCAAACGTAAAATAAAGATTAGATTAGAAAATTAAAGTGATTTCAACTAGTTAATAAACTGAGAAAAATATGTAAATGAAAGAAAAAAAATGTATGAATAAAAAAACAACTAAAAATCGTCTCGAAACGAATTAAAAGTTTTTGCACAAAAACTAACCATTGCTCACATACAACAAAAGATTTTAAAGAAAAAAAAGGAAAAAAAGAAAGTGGAATTGAATTTTTATGCTCAATTGTTTACAACGTCCCCGATCGTAATTATCAGGACGAATGAAGATGACGGCGATTATGATGAAGATCCAGCCTCTACGGAAAGTAATTATCAGCTAATGAAAAAGCAACCTGAGCCGGAGCAGATAAAAATTGAAAATGTAAAAGACGAAAAGATTTCAATTATAATCAACGCTACAAAACGTGACATAAGCTCAAAGGCGGAGAGCGGTACGCAGGATGACATTGTAAAACATGACTCGGATCGTATATTTCTATTAAACTTGTTGCCGTATTTGCGTAAGGTTGGCGATCAAAGAAAACAAAAAGTAAAACAAAAACTACAAAACGTTTTGTTTATGTTTGTTTTGATTTATATTTACGATTGTACATAAAAGTCTTACAAATTAGAAAAATTCAAAAATATTATTGAAAATTTGCAAAAATTTGTATTATATTTTCTCCAACTTGAATGCACATAAAAAAAGGAATGATGCTTAACTAAGTATAAGGTACCGCTAGGACGGGATATGAGTGGATGCGCGTATGAGTGAGGTTAACGGACAAAGAACACGGACCAACGAATTAATCAACCAACGGATAGCGAACAGTACAACGGGCCTTACAAGCACACTTACATTATGTGTCAGGTCACGGCTTGTGAGCGCAACACCTTGAAAAAATTTTTTTGTCATGCAGCACGGCAAGGCAGAAAAGAAAATATAAAAATCTAAAGCTCACGAAGTAGCTATGCCTATGACAATGTCATAGCCGCTATAGCATATCGCTGATCGTCTTTTTGAAATCGGGACGTTTAAGAAATTTGTTGTTAATCTCTACAATCCTATCAATCAACTCGCTAACCCGGTTTCGTGTTACGATATCTAGTATCATTAGCCAGGCAAAACTATCTTTTTGACGAAGGACGAGGCGTGTTACAAAAGGTGGAGGGTTCGCTTAAAGTGGAAATCCCTGGTAACATCAGACCATATAGGCTTGTTAATAATTATTTAAGGTATTCTGCAGAGACAATAACTTTGAATGACAAAATCTTGCACAGCGGTGGGTATTAATATTGAAGATGCTACATTTGCTTAGATTCAAAGGCAGTGTTGTTAAGAGCATTAAGAACGGAATTCTATATAGCACCACAAATGTTATGGTAAATGATTAATTAGGCTTTCTATATGCCATTACGTCTAACATTAAACTTCATATACATAATATTAAATTGAAAATGTCGTAAAAAACAGTACAACGCTAACATAGAACCCCCCTTATATTATTGAAGTTTGCAGAATTTTGTAATTTGCCCATACGGATGTGAATTGCTTAGGGAAAACTTTAACGCGGACGATGGTCTTAAAATTCCTGTAGATAACCTAAACGAACTAGTTAAAATGTTTCAAATAGATGGATTCAATCCGAAAAGTTGGTTCGCAAATAATCCGAAATTATTAAAGGGCATTCTGTAAGCCAATCAGGAGGTAAGCTTTAATTGCAATAGCAGCACCACCAATGCGATAAAAACATTAGGAACGCTGTAGATGCGTAAGGCTGATCATTTCTACGTCACGATGAAATTAAATACACCCCAATCCGCCTCGAAGAGAACGGCATCCTCCAGTCTTGAGTTATTAATCCCAGTGGTTATTTTTATCAACGAAATTTGGCCTAGGATGGATAATGGTACGAATATCATAATGCAACTTGCAACACATTTACTTAGAGAACTTGAATAATTTTAAAATCGCGCGCTTAGTGGTAAGATTCTAGCAAGCACATAGCTTCACGTGTTTGCAGACGCATCCATAAAAGCTTTTCTTGCAGCTGAATAAACGAATACCCGTATATCTTCTTTGTATGAAAATTCGATTGACTGCTTAGAAATAGCAAACGTTACCACAACTGAAACTATGCGCAGTTGACAGAAAGAATGAGAATCCTCAAAAACAAAATTATGCATTTTTTTTATGTGCTGACTCAGAAATCATTCTATCATGGATAAGTGCTCAATCCTCATCTTATAAAACATTTCTAACCAGCTGAGTAGCTACAATCCAGTCTTTGACACAAGAGAGTAAGAATCCACATGAGAAAAAATACAACGCCAGAGTCACTCCATAAAGGCCTTCTATCAACGCACATGTTGATTACTGTGGACCACTGTAGATCCGCCACAGGGTTAGCGAGAAGGGACCAGGAAAGACATACCTTCCAGTATTTCGTTTTTTTTTCAACAAAACCTGTGCGTTTCGAGCTGGTAGGCGATCTAGTCACTGACGCTTGTCAGCTTAGAGCGTTAAAAAGGTTTATCGGAAGAACAGGACTATGGTAAGCTCCCGAGTGTAACCTCAGACTTATTAATATATAAGAAGAATAAGAAACAGTAATTGTGGAAATAGAAACAATTTTGAATTATCGACGTATGTCTCCAGAATAGGAGGTCCAGGACAGGAGATCCTCTCAGCTCAATTTGACAGCGAAGCTAGTGGAAGCAATAGTCCACCGCATACTTGCGCGTGGTGCAACAAAAATATTAATCAAAACCGTCGTTTGTAATATGAAACGTGGAGATATTAGCATTAAAGGCGACAACATACTGGTAATGAAGTAGTTATTAGGGAGAATTCTTCACTTGCACACCGGGAAGGCGGAGTGGTAAGGGTCGCCAAAGTGAAAATTACAATTGGAATATTCGAGAGAATTATTCACAAATTAACAATCGATTTATGCCTAAAGACGACAACGATGTCCGTCGCCAAAAAGAACACAACTGCATACAACCATAAGCTAGTTACCATGCTAATAACATATGCGCAAATTTCGTGATTAACAATTTTGTTGGTGACTCATTCTTCGCATGCAGGAACTCGATTAATAACAAATGACAGTCGAGTTCAAAGAACTCTTAAAGTAAATCTTAAATTAATTATTAATTAAAAACTAATATAAGTATAATAAGACAAATCAGAAGGAAAAGAAGGAAAGGGAACTACACAATTAGCACAGGGCCACACCCACAACCCGTATAGGACCAAATTGCAAATGAACCCCTAAGCCCTCACAAACATGCATAAGCTTGGCAACCAGAATAGATAACAACAATTCATTTTCGAATCAGAAAGACTTTTTAGCGATAAAGCTGGGTTAAATACGACATAGGCAGATCACGTTATCAATTTAATATTTCGAAGGGATCGGAACAGCAAAGCTGGTCACTGCTGAGTGGACTGATGATATATTACGATTTTACATCATTTGAATTAGACGCCTTTTCTTCAGGCGTGCAAACTTTCCATTAATTACCGTCTAGCAATTTCAATCTGCAGTCTTGACCAATAATCTTGGTCAAATGAGAAACGAATAACCATAATTTTTACAAGCAGAAGATTTAGAAGATCACCGCTCAAAATATGATATACGAAATATTCGATCATTATTCGAAATTAAGTTACCTTTCGTCGACTAACACGTTGACCGAACGTTCTTCAAAGTATTTAAGGTGTACGCCGATGCGCACAGAGAAGTATATATCCTTACCACTGATGGCAAACTGCATCCTAACGAAAGATGACGTATATATATTCAAAAGCAAAAAATCCAAATTCAGATATCAATTCTTAAGAAATGAACTTATTTAACAATCGAATCCCAACTATTCGCAATTTCGGACGAATCTCTGGAAAGGCAGTATAGGCCCCACTTAATCATCAAATCAAGTCTACAATTGAATTAAACAAAGAAAAAAACAACACAAAACAATACTGTCGAGAATGACTATTGAATGGAATACGTACTCAATATCTAGTCCCGTTAACCGGTTCTGGCTGATTTTAATTCAGGCTTGGATCACTTTTACATACTATACAACTTGGAGTCATAAGATTCGAGAGAATTTATTTCGCACGCTCGAATTATCAATATTTTGCATTGTCTCTAGATGCAGGCGCTCACCGCTTAACTCGGTATTTATAAAGCGTGGTTTCGTACAAAATTGTTCACGTTTCATAAAAATAAATGTTTTTTTTCAAATGATTTGCCTTCATCTTTATTTCATCGTCAATGAGAAAAGTTTTAACCGAGTTTGAAAAAAAAAATAGATTAGATATAAGTTTTGATTAAAATTAGTTTTGTGATCGTAATTATTATTCTTTGAAAATACTTTTAATTTTTGTGTATCGTTACAATGTTGAATTTTTTTTTTTTTGTCATAAAAGTTAATTTGCTTTTTAATTTATATACACATTTGGAAAAAAAACATGTAATATAGCTCATGTATAATATGCAGAAATATGTCAAATATATTTGTATGCAAATAAAATTAATAAATATGTAAATAAAATAAGTTATTTAGATGAAGATAAACATAATAAACTACAACATTCAGTTTTTTAATGATAAAAAATATCTCCTAATTTCTTTGGTATGAAATTTCTTATTTTTCTTTATTTCTTATTTATTGAAACATTTGGCAAACGTAAAACTTAGAATTCTTCAATGTAAAGAAACGAAACGAAAAAAACATGTTATATATTTACTATATTCATACTTTTTGAACAAAATATTCGATCATTGTCATTTCGTTGTCTCTTGTTTTTAGTATGAAAAAATTTTCTAGCCTTTTGTTTGATACAACTGTTCTCTACATTCAAATAATCATTTGCTGTACAGGTTTCTATTAACTTTCGGTTTAAACAATCATAAAACATGTGCAAACCTGGCATTTTCGCTCCCAAAACTGTACTGTTTCAATGTTCTTAATGTTGTTCATCATACAAAATGGTAAACTAAGAACATTTCGCTACTCTTTAACACCAGATTTATCGCGCTCTTTTTTTTAGCAAATTACATCAATTTGACAGGTATATTTTCTGAATCGTCACAGTCGCAAAGATAGGAAGCTGAAATTTGACACACGCATTACTTCATCGATTAGGAATTTGTGGTTAAAAGATGGAATCTGTTGCCAGAAACGCCCACAAAGTTGAATAAACTAAGGAAACACCGAAAATTTTTTTACATTTTTAACTATAACTTTCGATCCCGAGAATATATTTTCTAAAAGATGGTACCCAAATATTCACCAGAACCACCTGCAAGTTCGTCACAAAAACGCCCCTGTCGGTTTATTAATGCGTCAATAATTAACGATACAATTTTGACTCCAACTTGTTTCGAATTGATCTTTCATTTGTCAAAATAAACTCCTAATCGATTAAGAAATGTGTGTGCCAAACGTCAGTTTCCTATCTTTATTTTTGCGGCTGTGACGCTTCACAAAATTACCGGTAAAATTGACCTATTTCGGTAAAACAAAGAAGGCATATACCAAACATCGGTAAATCTGCTGTTAAAAATGTGATTTTCTTCTTACTCCAATTGGTTTCTAACCATCAAAAACTTTATATATTACACTACAATTTGCCAAAAATATTGAATCACAATCACCCTCATATAGTAAATTTTTATTTGCATTTTTTGCGAACGTAAGTCTTATCGCAAAGAAATCTCAAGATCGTATACCTATAAAATGTAAATATATATATATTCTTGATGAGCATCAAATTGTGAATGCAATTAAGCACGTCCGTCTGTCCGATTGTGTAGCACTTTCCTGTTGTAAACATTCTTCTGACCGCAAAAATAAAGCTATCGATTTCATATTTGGCAGAAACATTGGAACTTCTTGAAGATGGCCCAAATCGGACAAAGGCCACGCCTACAGTACTACATAAAGCGGGAACGCCTGTGTTTATCAAAAGAAACAAAAAATTAGGTTTTTGCTCATTCCTCATTGACCGCAGCAGATAAATCTACAAAAGTTGGAGCGTATATTCTATAGGCGATGCTGCAGTAACTGTACAAAAATTTACCTACGCTTATCAATATGAGCGTATTGAAATTTAATTTTATTTTATAAGGCGTTGGAAAAACTTTCAAAAACGCCATAAAGTATGTAAATTATTTTCCAGTTTCTAATTTCGAATGCAACTAAGCATGTCCATCTGTCCGTCTGTCTAACTGCATAGTGGTAAACATTCTCGCGTTACCAACAATGAAGATATCAGCTAGGAATTTCCGAAAGAATTTGGAAGTGACATAAACATTTTAAAAAATACGCGTACTACGCCCACACGATTGTGAAACAAAAACTGAGAATACCTTTGTTTTAGTTGTTCGTTACTCATAAACTACATATAGGTATATATACTGGTATACTATGTCAAATCTTGAGGAACAAAGTGGCTCACCTTTATGACGTAGTGTCTTCCTTTTCCATAGTAGACAATGTTATAAATATCTTTGTCTAAATTAATATTTTCAGACACATTCGATATATATATCAATGTTTTGGTGTTGAAGAAATGACAGAAATGAAAATACCTGATAATAAGATAAAGAAGACCTACTAACCTTCCATAAAATAAGATAAAAAAAATTAAAAAGAAATTTTTGTAAAGTATAAAAAGAAAGCTTTGCGTCTTCTTTTTTACAGATTATACGAGAGCGTTTACCTGATTTTCCTGCACGTAATAGCATTATTTGGAATAACACACCAGGAGCTTTACTAACTCTTCCAACATTTACCGACAGCTTAAGGTAAATTAAATTGTCGCAACTCACTTTACTTGTACGTAATTGTAATTTTTTGTTTGATAGAAGCTGGATCTGCTAGAAGTTTGAAATATTATTTTGTTAAATTTTCAGCTACGCTATGTATTATAGCATTTTCCAAGTATTGCCGCAATATTGTACAAACTTACTTCTTATGTATCACTAAATTTTGATAAATATGCTCAAGTTTTTCCGTGAGAATGTGGGTTTGCCTTAAATTACAACACATATCATGCACAATTTAAAGCATGAAAGTCGTGCAAAATACGGCTGAAAGAATAATTGATTATAAATTTAATAATATCATTCTATTAAAATGTTAAAAGGACCATGCATTTCATTCAATATCAAAATGTCTAATGTAATGTAGTAAATGAAAAGTACAAAAAAGTAAAAAAATAAGAGAATTCTGAATTCGCTGTCTACTATCGCTATCCCTAACACCGTCTTAACTAACGCTATATATATAATATATCATTGTACACTACATAAGACCTAATACAGTCTCCCACTCCGTATACTGCCTTTCTTGTCGCAAGATCACTTAGCGTTCGGCCCGATATTGAAATGCGTTGCCATAGACTTTGCAATCCTTTGATGATTCTTTCGGCAACTGACGATGACTATTATTAGTCATAGAGCAAGATAATTACTTGAGTACCCTTTCGGCTCAATCACATTTATATTGTAAACTTTTCAAATAAACAATTAAATGGGAAAAATTAAAAAAAATTAAAAAACTTTCTTATGGTAAAATTTGAATTTACTGATTAACATACAATTCGTTGCATGATCTGGTAATAAGAGACCGTCCAATACATTAGCGACGAGAATGTTAGAATTTCAGGATCTTGCCGGCCCTCCCGACTCATAATTAGGTTTGTGTAGACGACAGGTTGTAATAACAGTTTTTTTCACAATGCCTTTTCATCTCTTTGTTGGTAAAACAAGAATGCAACCATGCACATAAAAAAAGATAGTGAAATCCGCGTAGGCGAATGTTAAAAATTTTAATGTGGTCGGATATTGAATATTGTCGAGTGATATGTAAAAATTTGTTGAAGGGAAAATAAAATCAGAAATTAGTAAAACGTTTTGTAAAAATCGCGTTAACAAGCAATAACACATGCAGTAAACAGTAAAACAGACTTTGAAAGTCGGAAAAGACGTATATAAAAAAAAAAAACTTTCAATTCGTAGTGCAGACAAGATGAAAGAAGCAATATTTTCACGAACGTGCTTGCTTGTGTATAAAATTTCATTCAAATTTAGAAATCGTAGGGTTTCTGGAAGGCTTTATTTGAAATTAAAAGTTATTATCGATGAACATATATTGGAACAATTGTAAAAAAAAAAAACGATACATATATAGGAATGAGACAAAAACTTTAACTTGCCGTTTACCTTGCTTTAAAACAACAACAAGATCATTGTGTTTCTGCATTGCCAATTATGTCGGCATTATTCGGTAGACAATAGAAAAAGAAAAAAATAATTTGGTGAAAATTCCATGCAGATAATCTCTAAAATAAATTATTCTTTTTTTTATTATCTGAAATAATTAATTATTTAACTGAAGATTATATAAAAATACAGTCTAAAACAAAAGAAAACAATGTATATCAACATGTTGTGCATTAGCCAAAAGGCTACAAATTTCCCTACAGCCAGAAAAACAAGCCAATCCAAGGACGAAACTGTTATGTCCTGTTTGCGCTGAGAAACTGTTGAATGTGCTGATAATTTTACCCTAAGGTGTACAACATGCAAACAAGACATACTTCTACGTACAATGATCTTTATCCACATATAAAAAACAACCTGAGTAGCGAAGGTTCTGCTTTAATTGCCAAATTTCAAAATAATAGCTTTTTAAGCCGGTTTTGTATTGTTTAAAATATCTTCTGTATCACAATACGCTATCATGCATTACTTTTCTCGGCCAAAAATACCAAAATTCGAAATAATATTGGTTTTCGACTAAAATTTATATTTAGCGCAGTTTTAGTGTTTTAGTCAAAAATTATTGAATTCCTAAAAAAAAAAAAAATTAAAATTTAAAAAAAACTTGGGAAAAAATTCAACTTAATTTTTTTTATACAATATACACACACTTTCACGCAAATATTGCAGTTTTATTAAACTTTATTGAAATTCAGATTCAATTCACTATCAAAAATTGGTGACGAAACTAATCCTGAAAAACTGTTTTTTCATATGCCGGAAGAATCTCGAAATTGAAATATTACTCATTTATTTTCGTTTATGTATTTTATACGCATATGTCCTAAAACATAAATATATTGTATGTGTGTGCATGCTATACATATTCTCCACAAGAGAAAAATACTTTTATGTAAAAAGTCTTAAGTCTTTCTTAGTGTATATAGGAAATGTCAATATTGGTAAATTACAGATTTATTGTGATTTCGAATAAATTTTTTTCGAGTTTGTACGAACGGATGAGCTAATATCAAAAATTACATGAAGGGCTAGGCTGTCGGTGCATACACAAAATTTATTTCGACGCTATGAAAGGAGAGTTACTGCACGACAAATCCCTGCAGCTAAACAGTAAACGCGGAACAGTAATCGTACAAAAGATCAACGTCTACTATTTCATTATTACCTCTAACAACAGCAAAAGAAACAGTATTATTAATGTTAGCATGCTTGCAAATCCTTAAAGAGGGGCCTATACAATAATTTAGAGGTTGTTCCTTTGTTGTAAACTGTCGAAGTCGATTTGGATGGATGAAGGATTGAGTTTATGTGTTAAACGATGGCTTTGAAGAAGCGGAGTTTGCTTTTTAACAAAATCTTCGCAAATGGTTATAGCAGATTTAGTTTTTGGAATATTTTTGTTTTTCACTATTTTTCTGATATCTTAAGGCATTATTTCTGTAGAAGAGTTTATGCACCTGGCGTAACTGAACACATCGAAAATGCTGACGTAGAAATGTCGTGTTCCAAAACGCTTTTCATCGGTGTAGATGAGAACGCATAACAGCTGCATAATGTGGACCATTTCGGAGATAAACATCATTCCGTCATTCAAGCTTAAATCCCGCTGAATTATGTGATATTATTTGAAAGATTTTTAATCATCCTCTTAATACAAGCATTTTGGCTTTGTGTAGAGTAGCTACGTTATTTCACTCCACAAATGTGGAAACAGACATCTCGTCGAAAACTATAAAGGCATTGTCAAGTTGAACCTCTTACTTAAATTGCTTGAACGAATTTTATACTCAGTATATAGCCTTTACTATCAAATTTTACGTTTCTCCATTCCAGCACGGCTTCCTGAAAAGAAGATCAACTGTTATCTTAATGTTTACTTGTCATGCTTTCAAGGCTTTTTCTAATAGCTCTCGCACCGATGTCGTACACACTGATTTTATTAAAACGTTTGACTTAGTTAGCCATATATTCTCTATCTTCAAGCCTCTGGCTTCCCTTTGTACATATTGAAATGGATAAGCTCTTAGTTTTATAACAGATCATTCAGGGTTCTGTTTAATTCCATCACCTCTGATGAGCCCCCCGTGACGTCATGTGTTCCTCAAAGCAGTCACTTAGCGCCGTTTTTATTCATTCTAGACATCAACGATCTCCCTTCGGTGATTAAATCCAGCTATGTCTACGCTGGCGTTGTTAAACTGATTTCTTCCTTTTCCTTGACAGCACTTTCAATGTTTTTTTGTTCGTCCCGAAAGATTATTTTTCACGTTTTAACAGCGTCGCGAGATTCTGCAAAAAAAAAGAATACGCCGCGAATGTTATAGCAGCCAACCTCGGTCTATAGGACCACTCGTTCGTCCCTAACCGTTTCATGTCGCTGAAGAGAGTGTGTATTGGTTATGACGACTAAGCTAAGCCAGTCATCCCCTATCCGTAAAAGTTAACAGTTCTATCGGTTATTCAGGGATGACGACTAAGCTAAGCCAGTCATCCCCTATCCGTAAAAGTTAACAGTTCTATCAGTTATTCAGGGATGACGACTAAGCTA
>KK500103.1:214076-241503 GCA_000688715.1 Glossina pallidipes
CGATATTCTTACACACGTCTTATTATGTATGCCATCTTAGGTTTGATAGAGCATGTTTGCTTGCATCTATGTTATAATCTCAGCTCTTACTTGTATAAGTACTATAATGCTACTCTTACGTATATCTTATTGTTAATACTACCTTAAGTACCAACTCGTATGATTTTATAAGCCGCAGAACCGTTGAGCATGCCTTCATATGCATTGATATGTATCATATCAACATGCATAATTTTATAAGATCTTTTTTTTTATCGCAATGTTTGCTTGTACGCCTATCCTTATGTCTGTTATTACTGGTCTAGGTACCAAATCGTATGATTTTATAAGCCGCGAAACCGTTGGGTACGTGAATCGATTATTTCTATATTAACCCTCTCAAACCTAAGAACCCAAAACCTTATTGCTCGCATGTGTAGGAAATGCTACGGCATATTTATTTGTTATAAACCTATTTATATTGTCATAATTGGTAGGGGAAAAAACGCTTCCTTACAAAATAAAGGTTAATGTGCCGAACTTTTTCTCTAGGAGCTTTATCTTCATAAGACTTACTTACAGTAGATATCATTACGAACTACAAAATCCGTTCAAAATTCTTTGGAAAAATCGAAATGATATCTGTAATTTAATCTTAATATCGGATAATTTAACTTGTTATCTTAACATTTTAGTATGATTCGAAAATTAACTAAATTGGTTTAGTATTATCGGTTGCTAAGCTTTTGCTCACAATTCGGATGTGTACCCTCTTTTACTTCTTTTTTGGAGTTTTTTTTTGTTTCTTTATGCATGCATTTTATTGTTTTTATTTTTTCGTCATCTCTTTACAATACCCGCCACTGTAAGATGAGGATATACTTTTCCTCTTTCCAAAACTGCAGAGGCCCTATAAAGTATACATATTCTCGATCAACGTGAAATTCTAAGTTATTTAAGCCATGTCTGTTCGTCTGTGTGTCTGCGTGGTGTGCGTTCTTGGTACCCTCCTAATCGCAAAAATGAAGACATCGACTTCAAATTTGGTGGAAACATTCAAAGTTTCTGCGCACAAGTTGTTATTGACAATTGGCGAATCGGTCAGGTTGGAAGCGAGCTGTGGAACGTAAACTGAATGCAACTCCGTTTTCTTAACAAAAATGTTTGGATTTTTGCTCGTTACTCGGAAATTATAAAAGTTAGAAGGCTGACATTGTCCACATTTACTTTACGAAGCACTCTACTCTGTACGCGCAAAAATGGAAAGCATCCGCCATGCCCACACAAAGTTACAAGTGATTAAATTTTGCTTTTTCAGGACCGAATATTTAGAATTATTTTCACTACTTAAAAATGGATTAATTTTAAAATGCGTATGATAGACACCGCGATTACTCTTTTCTTAATAATTCTAGCGATATGGGTATCAAATAAAAGAACTTGTAGAGTGGAATGCGAAACATATAGTGGTATGTATGCGAGATTTGTGTCCCGCCGAATATAATTTCTTACTTGTTTTTTTTACTTTTCTTTATAAGAGTCAACTTTCAAATTATTTTAGCTAAATTTTACGTGTAAATAAAATAAAATAAATAAATAAATATGTAGGTAACTTATATGTTGCTTTAGATATTGTATAGTTATTGCTGATACGTGTTGTATGGTTGAAAGTAGAAAACATATCAGATGAGTAGCAGCAAAAAGATATATCTACGGTTGATGAGGTGAATTTATTTTGTGCTCATGATATTGTAGGCGAGATTGATACCAACATGGATGATAGGGATGAATTTGATAAAGATTTCCATGATGAATTTTGTTCTTATGCATACCAATCTTAAAAAAAATTTTAAAGTTTCGGCAAACTTAAAGGATTAATTAAATTCCACAAATTAAAAGCCTTTACAAAAATGTTGTATCTTTTGCATTATAAAATAGACGTAGTTGGCGTCACCTTTTCCAAACTAACTCTTTTTTGTCTGACTTTTCTTTTCTGCTGGATCAAACAGTTGAAATAAACTCTATAAAACAACGAATTTCATTCTGATTTCAAATGTATCAAACAATTTCAACTTCGACGTCGCGTCGTTAAACGGTAAATAGTATAATACAACAACAAAATTATAAGTTGCACTACGTAGCATTTTCCAGTCGAGTGCTTCGAATGGACAGATGGACGTAATGTAAAAAAATTACATTGTGTTGCCTCTTTTGATATTTTGACAAGATTTCAGCAGCTCATAAGCTTCCCGGGAATCACTCAACACATCGTTCAAGCAAAACAAAAAATTCTATTAGTGAATGCTCCTTATTTGGCATATATGAGTATATATATCGGATATAGCAACGGTATACTTTGCGAAAGTTTCAACTTCTCATTTATTATACATTTAATCCTTGTTGATGGCGCACTATGCAGGTACACTGCAGTGGTACGCTATCTGTTTTCCATATCTCCTACAGATTAGGGCACCTGATATATCAGCCATCTATGCTAAGCGCGGAGTAAAGTTGATGTTGTCGAGTTAGCAGTTTCTAATTTTGGGGTGTCTTATAACGACCATGAGTTGCCTCAATAATCAACAATAATCAAGGAGAAATTTTTTTATTTTCGTTTTTAGGATAGCAGTTGATTGCAGTAATGAGAAGTAAGGGTTGATAATGTTTTGCACAAACATTTATGTCTAAATGTTTTCATGAAATTAAGTTATTATAAAAAACGAACGAGAAATGCCAGCCTATTTGAGTTTTTGTTATCGATATCCAAGAGCCGATTCGAATGAGACTTTAATTAGTATTGGATACAATTTATTATGTACGTCAAAACGCATTAATAAATTTTTGTTCTCTACCTACTAGAATAATAACTAAATTTTAGACCAACTGAATGGCGTAAAATGTTATCTATCTAAGTCAACTGCTTTAAACTTCAAACAAAAAAAGCGAAACAAAAAAAAAAAACGTATTGAATTGATCCGATTTTTTAAGTCCTTTTGTAAAACTCAGGAAAATTGACATTAACTCTACTGCTCTATTACAGCTATAGAGACTCTCGAAAGCGTCGTACAATCGCAACTCTCCAAGTTCTCCATCGGAAGAGGAAAAGCTGTGAAGATATCATAATGGCTGTTTCCAATTTGACTAATTCAAAAATTGCAAACCATAAGAGCCAGTTGAAAATAATACGAATTCGCAACTTTTAATAGATAAAATATAAGAGATGCCATTTTGCAAAGCTTAAGTCTATGAGAACCAGGAATGTAGGGTTAAAAGGGAAAGAGGATCTGCATTTATATTTACAAATCATGCGATTATAATTATCGAGTATGATATCATAGCAATTGTCGAGGTTTGTGCATACATTAAACTCTTCCAAAAGTTTTGCAGCCTGCAGCTATATAAAGTTTATGTCAGTACGAAACAAACGCAATAAAACTCTTGATGGGCGTAAAAGCGAACATAATAATTATTAAGAATATTGTAGAAAAGACACTCTTATAGATAATATATTCTGTAAAGTTCATTAATCATTACCCTGGTTGTTTTGCGATATGCAAAAAGTCTAGAGGATTACATCAAACGAGATTAGAAATAATTTTGACGATTTTTTTGAAGGTTGATTTGGAATGGAGTAAGCCAATAAGAAGTTATATGCCCAGATAATTTATATAGTTTGGTCTGCAGAAAATATATATGAATATTATTAAGATAATAAAAAAACGACGGCACTGATATGTTAAGTCCAATATGTTGTAATTGTAGATTGTTGAGTTGTATGTAGTGGCGTAAGAATAGTGTTGCAAGCTTTGGCTGAAAAAAGCGTGTGTTAGACAAAATGTGTTTTGAACATAAAATTAAAAAAATGTACAAAATTAACGTAAATTAAAAAGCTTAAATTTGAAGTTCGGGTTTTTGATGCAAAGAGCTCGAGGAGAGAAACCTCTACTACCATCGGCGTCTGAAGATGGGACGCTCATCAGATTCGCTACTATTACAAACCTCACAAATATCACACGGTATAGTACGAATGATTTTTAAACATACTTTATCATAACTGTGATCGCACATGAGTCCGTAAATAGTTTTTATCTCAAAGGAACTAAAGAAAGCCTTTGATAGGGCCTCAAAGCTAAAAATGGGATTTATTTTATGAAAAAGACCGTAAAATTGGACATGGGCAATGTCTTTAGTTACTGAAAGATGTGGTTTCGAACTGCCCGTATTGCCTCATTGAGGGTGTATTTGATGGATAAAATAATACCATCAAATTGGGTCCTCAGTGACCAGGTTACCACGCAATGCGACAGCCATTGTGTATCGTATATCGTTCAGTGTATTTCAAATACATATTGATTGTTTTCTGTATGATTTAGGCAAAAAACTTTCACGAATTTTGCATTTGTTCTTAATGAATTCGATTTTTTTATTTATTATTTCTTTTCTTAGATTGATGCCCTTCCAGTTCGAAAATATGAATTTTCAACCGCGTTCTAACTATACAGCCGTAATTTATGTACAAATAGGGGCACCTTTAAACCCCAATAATGCACTATATAAGCTAGTCAAAACTATAACGAGAAGTCAATTTATTGCTAAGGTAAGGTGACATTGCGTCCAAACCGTGTAATACATATGTTTTCAATATGTTTTCAATCACTTCACAGATAATTATTTTGTGGGCGGCAGACCGTTCTATTCCATCTAGAAAACGTTGGCCGCCAACATACCATATCCCATTCCACGTAATAAATCTCGACAATTCAGACCGCAAGAAGCCTTATATCTTTCAAGGTCCGGTCAATATCATTGATTCTGCAAATAGCCAAGCAGCAGAAATCATTAAAAAAAGCCATGATCAGAAAGGCGGCGTACGCTCATCGAATAGTCAAATATTCGCTAGTACTGAAACGACTGATGAACGCCTTAGCATATCGCAACGTTTTTTTCCTTTTAAAGAAATCGAAACAGATGCAGTACTTTCCTTGGATGAGGATGCAATATTAAACACTGACGAAGTAGATTTTGCATTTACAGTGTGGCGAGATTTTCCTGATCGTATTGTGGGATATCCAGCCCGTGCTCATTTCTGGGACGATTCGAAGGTTTGTTTAAAAAATTTTAGAACATTAAACTAAATGAAATATACTTGCAGAATGCCTGGGGTTATACATCCAAATGGACTAATTACTATTCCATTGTGCTAACTGGCGCAGCGTTCTACCATCGTTACTATAACTACTTGTACACAAATTGGATATCATTGCTGCTTTTAAAGACTGTACAACAGTCTTCCAATTGTGAAGACATCTTAATGAATTTTTTAGTATCGCACGTCACACGCAAGGCGCCGATAAAAGTCACTCAGCGAAAAGGTTATAAAGATCGTGAAACAAGCCGCTCGCCTTGGAATGATCCCGATCATTTCATACAACGTCAAAGTTGCTTAAATACATTTGCAACAGTTTTTGGGTAAGTCGTGCACGTTATTAACCAAAAGAAAATTGTCTTCCCCCACGCTACTCTGTGTTGATAAACTTTCTCCACCGTCTTCTGGTGATCGTCAGCAATATAGTAGATAATTTCTGCTTATAATTTATCGAACAAGAATTTTTCGAAAAAAAAAATTGAAAAACCTTTTAATAATGAAGCACGAGCATTCGGGATAAGCATTTCAATCAAGGGGGTAATCGCGAACATGAAAGTTAGCTTTCGGTTCGAACGCGAACGTTGAGCTCTTCATACGTGGTTAAATAGCAGGTTAATTTGCCACGTGCACAGCGCAATGTCTTTGCTAATCGTACGTTTTTATTTGTAAATTTTTTTTTCGCTGTGCGCTTCACACAAATTACATGGAGTCTAACACTCCTTTATTTGCTTTCATTTATAATAATAAATGAATAAATGCCAATTTCAACTTCATATCTTTGCTTCTGGGTAGAATTAATAGGCACGACAATATTCACATTTATTATCAATAGTCACGCAATAAGGGACTTATAATTTGTTTAACTTCGTTGTATTCGAACACCATTTGATTTAAAATTGAAGTGTTTGTTGAAAGGAGCTTTTGCATTCTACCTCGTTGGTGAAATCAAACCTCTGTTCGAGGCGCTGTACACATGTCATCGTAGAGCGACGAAATATCTATATGACTTGACCATTTTTCACAATTTTCAAACTTAACCATCAAAAGACGCATTAACTATTTGCTTGTTTATTTATTTTAATCTGCCTGAAGGGAAGTTCTGCGAACTACCTAACGAATTCAAGCGCAAATTATTACATTTTTTGTTAGTATGATATGTGTAACAGCACATATATATAGAACTTATTATAATATATATAAACTTAAATAAACTTTTTCTTCTATAAAACTTTGTCTGCAATGGTTATGGGCTCTTAGTGTTCTCAAGAAAAAAAAGCAAAATTTTGTCACAATTAATTAATAATGTAGCGTTTTTCTAAACAAATGGAAAGACTATGTAGCGGCAATTATGGGACTTGTGGGTGACTGCGTCTTGAGGACACTAAATGACCAGAAGTCATTAGTTAATATATTACTTAGTGTGAACCCATATAAAGAAATGTATAATGACAAACGAAGCCTGCAAAATATTTAAACAAAGGCAAGCAAAAGGACCAGCTAGGAAAGTAAACCTAAACTACTAGAAAAGTTGGTAGTATTCCAATATTGGTTTAAGATTATGTGAACATATCAAGCAATTTCTTGGTTTTTTGGACGGCCTAAAAGTAATTGAAGTAGAAGTGGCGATTGATATGCAGAGCAACATGTTTCTACGCAGTCTTCCTAGTGAAATGGAAATTTTGTGGTGGCGATCGAAGCTCAAGACAATTTGCGAGTCTAGAAAGTGTACAAAATAAAATTTTAGAAGAAGAGCATCGCAGGAACGACAAGCCACAACAAGAGAAGATTGCATTTTCGATAAAATCAACAAGAAAGCTCGTTAAAAATCAATGAAAAAAAGGCGAAACACTAAAGAAAAGCAATAATTTCAAAATTACATGCCTCCAATGTGGAACCGGAGTACATATAAAATCAGAATATAACAAAAAATGCAAATCACATTTCACTTGCAATGAGCGTAACACTTCAAGAAGAAGTAGTAGTGCTTGATAGTGGAGCATCATCCAATATGTGCCAAGAATGTATTAAGTTTTTAAATATGAAAAATGTTGTTCAGGAAGTCATGCTTGCATGAAAAAAGGCAATTGCTGTAGGCATCGGTAAAGTAATATTTAATTCTTTTTGTTTCGAAACTTCATTCAAATATTGTGTCAGTGAGCGAGATACTTAGCAAAAGGTTATCTATTTGGCTTAGAAACAAATTTGCTGTTTTTAAAAAGGACGGCAGATTATGTTTTGGTGTTTGTTTAGATTATATTTTGAGATATTTTGCAAAATGGCATGTTTCTTGTAAATTCGATAAACAGTAAAACCTTATGATGACAATAGAAGATCGTAAAACCTAACAGGAACTTACGTGGCATTCAATATTTGGACACCTAAATTTTAAGAATACATGTTATATATGAACAATAGGGTTAAAAACATTGATTCAAATATAAAAGGACATAATGAATGCAAAACTTGTACATTACGAATGTCTGACAAGCCCTTTTCAGATATAAACACAGACACTGTGTTAGAAGTTGTTCATACGGATATTTATGGCACAACGAAAAAAAAGTCTCTCGGAGATTGCTTATACTTCATCGCATTCATAGGTGATTGTTCAAGATAAGAAACAATTTATTTTTTAAAGCCTAAATCAGAAGCGTTCCGTGTATTCACAGCAATACAAAGAAATGGCATACTGGGAAACGAGTAAAGAATAGGGCATATGGGTATGAAACGCAGGGTGCGCAAATGTGAAGATTTTCGAACTTTCATCTGCAACGCTGTTGTGATGGATAAAAAGATAAAATCAAAATTTACATCGAAAGATAAACCTTGTGTATTCGTGGACTTTCCAGAACAATCGAAAGCAAATCGGCTTTGTGACAAGAACACTAAGTCAATTATAGTTGCGCGATAAGTTAAATTTTTAGGAGACGATTTTAACAATGGAAAAGAAAATGTAAAGAAAGCAGACGTTCATCGAAATAATGAAGATGCAAAAACAAACAGTGAACAAGCAGCGATTTATGGAAATTTTAAAATAAATATAGAAATTTCTGCTAGCGAAGTTAATGATTAAGAAGATAGGGATGACGAAGAAAAAGTACCTCGAAATTTTACGCATTGAAAAAGCAGGTCGTGCTCGAAAAGTGAATTTTGTAGATGTTGAATCTATCGAGTATATGCCATACACTGTAATAGAAGCAAGAAAATGTAAACAATCAATTAAATGATTTGAAACTATGAAGAAAGGAATACAAATCTCTTATGGAAAAGGTACACGATCTTTTGTTGGCTCTTCGAAAGGAAAAAATGTTACTAAAACTAAGTGGGTTTTCGCATTAAAAAATGATAAGCAACATAAAAAAGAGCCCTCGAGTCGTAGCTAAAGGTTGTACTCAAAAGTATGGTTTTGATTACAAAGAAACTTTTCGCCGGTAGTAAGGTACTCTGCAGTTAGATTGCCTTTAACTTTGGTAGTTGAAAATAACATGTAATTGCATCAAATTGCTATTGCTTACTTAAATGGCGCAGAAGAAGTCTACATGAATCAGCCTGAAAACTTTCTAGATAGAGAACGTCCTAAGAAAGTTACTGAACTTAATACGGCATTGTATGGCTTAAAGCAATTAGGAAGAAAATGGAATGTTTCTGTAGATGACTTATTTAAATCTGTAGGATTTATATCTTCAATAAACAAACCATGTTTATACAAAAGTTCGAATAACAATGAAGTCGATAGTCAGCAAATGTAAACAACATAACACAAAATATTGTGTTTCAGAACAGTTCGAGTATTTTGATAAAGGAGGAAGGAAAGGAGTGTATTAGGACCGATAAGCAGTGGACACATGGAATATGTTAAGGAATTATTGCACAATACTGACGTAATGCATATTTGCATCAACACCACTAAATGTGGTTTTTGAAAGGTCTTGCAAAGATGAAAATTATCAAAAAATTAATGAAACGGAATATCAATAACTTGTGGGAACCCTAGTATATTTAGGCTTGCCTACTAAGCCGCACTTTTCACTATCTTCATCAAAATTGTGCATACCATGAAATGTTTGAACTGAACAATAGTTTCAAAATTACATTGCACTACTACAGATATCCCAACAAAGAATCTGTCGAAAAGTAAACATACGCAATTTGTAAAACGCTGGGTTTAACAAACATTATTTAATGTGGCGATATATTGAACTAAATTTATCTTATAAACTATACTCGTGTTCGTTAGCGCACATGTACAATGACGCGAATATATAAAGCTTGTCATGTTATTATAAAATAAGCATGTTACCTAAACTTAGATTTAACTATCAAATACATTTTTGTAAGTAAACACTCTTCTTCTAAAAAACGTTGGTTTTTGGTTACAACCGAATTAATAATACGGGCTTTAGCATCAGCCATTTATGAAACCACAAATATTATAAATAGGTTTCATTTCAGTTGAATGAATGGATTCACTGTGATTCACTGTTTTATAATGAAATGTGTGCAACGCATGCTCATATGTATAAGCAAGGGATTTCGACAAATAAGTCAATATTGGTGGGTTAAAATTTCGAGTTCCCTAGCTAATAGCGCTAGGCGATAGTGCTTTACGACTTAAGTCTTAGAATGTATTTATCTGGCTGTATTAATTATGACAATAGTAATAGTAATAATGACAATATTTATATATATATTTTTTGGCGCATTCTGGCTGTTTTTCATGTTCAATTATATCAATTGATTTTTGCAGGCCTCTTTAACTAAATAAGCAATAGCAGCCAGAATGCGCCAAGAAATTTTGTGAGATTTATCTTTCGTAAACACCTTATTTACAGGATATACAAAAAATACAAAAGCTAAGAGTCATCTCTTGATGAAAGCATAAATCCATCACCTGGGTGGCCATGTGCAGACCATTAAAACACAGTCAGCTCGTTATAGTATTATCTTTCCTCCACTAATAGCCGAGAAGGGTGGTGGTGCCTCCGTTCACGGACATTCTTCTCGTGGTGTAGACAAAGTGGAAAGGGGACGGAGTAGCGGCGGCTTGATCAATTATCGACTCCGACGTTGGATGTAATGCAGCTTGAATTGGTTCAGCACCACATCATTGGTTCACGGTTTTACATATCTTAAGTTGATCGCATCGAATGATTATGTTTCCTGGGGGAATTACGGGATTTGGAAGTACTTTTGATGTGTAAAAAGCATCTGATGCCGCTTTCACCCACTGGATGCACACCCGTGGATTACCAGCTTCTTACTTTTCCCGTTGGTTATTTCAGTATTATATAGGTTATTGACAGGTGGCCGGTTTGATCAGCCAAACCTTCTACATTGTGTATAGTCTTTGCTTCCTCAACGGCATTCTTATCCTGGCCTTGCACACTTTGCTCTAAAAAAGTTGGTTGGAGCCCCGGGCCACGCAGTTGTTTAGACAACGGCTTTCATGTCCTGGATCTGGATGGTCAACGTACGTTGTAGTTTCACTATAAGCACTTTTTATTATAATTCGTGGCCTGTATCTAATAATACTGCAACCTGAAAATGGAGTTTTCACATATTGTGTTTGCGAATCAGTGGTAAACGGCTATCTGCGTGGTTCTCTCTCTGCTAATAATTGTTATATCGGCAAAGGCTGGAGTTTTGAGTTTTTTTTAAGCATTCGCCTCTTTATACACTGTCGTCGATCACCTTAGTTTAATTTACAGTCGCAGTCGCACTTCTTCCTCTCGCGTCTCTATGCAGTCATTTCTTCTGCGGTCGAAAATTGGATTGGTTTGTACTTAGTGGACGATATAGCTGCAGGAAAATAGCCTGTAGAAAACATGTCTTTTTTCAGCATATAAATGTCACATTTTGTCCTTCACCCAGCTGTTTTCCGAGCTTACATTGCGTGGTTCGCTTAAAATAACTATGTCGACCGGCAAGTTGTTCGCATTTTGATGAGCAGGATAATGGTTTACGTTTAGTTGCTCTATTTTCTTGTTTAGCGGTCTTAGATTAATTGCCGATCCTCGTGTTAGGACAGTGTTCTGTCCAATTGGAAGGGAAGGTCTTGTTTTTATTTTTTCACCAAATGCGGCACGTCTCCCTTTTAGATTGTTTAGCATTTTTACTGCAATTTAAGATACATTTAGTTCCTATTTGCAATGTCTGAGCACGTGGTCTGCTTCCAAGCACCTGAAGCCTCGTTTTCTCTTGCGGTGTAGGATGCCAATTTAGAAGCTTTTGCTTATTGGCAAACTGATAATCGCAACTATATTGTACGAGGCTGTGACTTCGTTTGATCTTTATCCCTATTTTGATTTCATTAGTCTTCATTCCTGAAAATTTTTTGTATTTTCTCTTTTTATGTTGCAATATACTCCAACTTGTTTTGCTACAGGTCCAGTAACATTTCAGATTCTGACTCAGCTTTCTCTGCCTTGTTTAAATTTTTTATTACCTTCGATTTTCTTAAAAAGGTCATCGTGTGGCTGTCCACTCGTCCTGCTTATGAAGAGAGCAACATTTTTGTTTTTCGTTTTTAACGGAATCTTTTAGGCCTGCTATGCCATCCATCACCCATCTCTATTAACTGTAGTTTATTGTCAACCTATTCAGTGAACATATAACACGCGTACTCTTTTCGAACGGATCTGCGAGTTCCGATCGCACCATATAGCTCAATTTTTTTTATGGTTGGGCATGTTTCTATTTCTCTATTGTTATTCTCGACAGTGTGTTTGGTATCATAATTGCTGTAGGTCCTCATATGCGGTCGCTCAAAGAGCCAACTCTGTCTAGTGTGTATTACTTTTTTCAAATTCGTCGTCATTTCATGATTTCCGTCATAAGTTCACATTTCTACATAAGGTATTTTAGTGTAATCGTAACTGCTGTAATGTCTGCTATTTTGCATCGCTTGACAGCACTCTTTGTACAGTCGAATGATGTGTGCTCATAAGTTTCTACTGTACTCAATGACCGTAGACAAAAGGCACCAAGAACGTAGCCAAATCAATGGAGATAGTTGCAAAAGCAGCTGGGTACATATAAAAGTCGATAGATTGATTTAGATCGATTCAGAAACTGATTCTGAATTAGTAAAATAAAATCAACACAACACATATTGTTTAACATTTTTGTAAACCTAACTTCGACATACAATTTGTATGTCTAGTGATTGATAATCCTTTCGTAAAAATGTGTACAGGTATAAGTGAGCTGTAGATTTTTGCAGAATTTGCCAGCGCTCCGGCTATCATTATAAACGCAAGAAACGGCGGCTTCTTGAGTACCTAAAACTTCCTCTAGTAAATTTTTCAAATACACAGCTTGGTTACGGGATTCCGAGAGAGCACTTGGCCTCTGTACTGGATGTTGTTACAATATTTTGCTTTCTCGATTCTCTACTTATTGCGGTGTGTCCATAAACAAAAGCATACCTCCCATAGGAACGACCAACGTCGATAGACTCTATCCAGTCAGTGTAGGCGTAACCCACAATAGTTTTTCCGATATTATGGAAGGTTAATTTTGAGTATTTCGTTCGCTTCAAGCACCATAACACCCACTTTGCTACTATTCAATGCGTGTTTCCATAATTTGTATTATATTGGCTTAATTTAATGCACGAACAGCATAAGACATGTCAGCTTGGATAGCTCTTGTGTCTCCTCTCCGATTGCGCACATTTCCTTCGAACGTTTTTAATTTTCGTTAAGCGGGGCTATAACACCATCACTTTCAACGAATTTAAATTTTGTAATATATTGTTAACACTAAACCTACCATGCGCGGTCAAATGACCGTTTTTAAAATTTCGTTTAAAATTTTTCGCATACAACGGTACTGTATCATCCTGTAGCTTATTTAGTTTTCCTAAAATATGCATACAAACTATTTTTCACTATTTACAACTTTTTTTATTGTTTACTTTCCGAAAACAAACTATACCATGTCTAGTCTACCACGAACGGTCATTTGACCGCTTGAAAAATTTATGTTATTTTCGACTATCTTCTTCGATAATCGCATTCTTGAAATTGTTTTACAATTACATTCTAGACTCGTTTCTTTGATTATTGATCATAAAATGATTGAACATGTAAGAGAATATACGGAATCAGAGGCATTTCGAGTGTTAAAAACGAAATGGAATTTATCTATTGCAAAATTTTATGCATTTATTGGACTTCTGTATGCACGCGGCGCATATGAGGCTAAAAATATTAATTTATCATATTTATGGAACACGAAATGGGCTCCCTCATTTTTCTCGACAACTACGAGTCGAAACGACTTCGCAGAAATCATGAGATTTATTCGATTTGACAACAAAAATCAACGAAGCCAACGCTTACAAAACGATAACTTCGCGTTGATTTCTGAAGTTTGGTATAAATTTATCGAAAACAGTCAAAACTATTATAAATCAGGAGCATATCTTGCTATGGATGAACAATTGTTTCCTACAAAAGCACGTTGTAGATTTACTCAACACATGCCCAACAAACCGGACAAATTTGGCATAAAATTCTGGTTAGCTTCCGATGTAAGTAGTAAATATATAGTAAACGGCTTTCCATATTTGGGAAAAGATGAAGGGAGAGAATCATCAATCCCACTTGGAGAGTTTGTAACTTTGAAATTAGCAGAACCATATACGGGGGCCATGGGAGAAATATAACAGTTGACAATTTTTTTACAAGTGCGTCACTAGCGAGTAAACTTCTAGCAAAAAGAACGACGCTTGTTAGAACTATCCGAAGAAATAAAAGAGAGCTGCCAAAATTAGCGAGACAGGCAATCGTACGCTTCTCAACAATATTATACAAATCGAAAGATTGTATTCTTACAATTTATAAAGCCAAGCCCAATAAAAAAGTATTGATACTTAGTTCAATGCATTCATCCATTGAAATTGAAAAAAATGCCACCCGTATACCAGAGACAATTAGATTTTACAATAGCACGAAATTCGGTGTAGATGTAACCGATCAAATGGCCAGAAAATATAGTGTAAAATCTAAATGTCAAAGATGGTCCTTACAGGTATTTTTCAATTTCTTAGATTTAGCCGGGGTAAATGCTTGGATTTTATATAAAGAAACGACGGGTGCGGAAATATCGAGGCTAGAGCTTTTATTTCAATTTGCAGAAGAACTTGGGACCGAATATCAGCGAAAGAAACAGATAAGCAAGGAATGCTCATCAAAAACAATAATAAATACAAATACTGTTTCTTCTGAACAGAGATCTTGTCAAGTAAGATATTGTAAAATCAATAAAACAAACAAAATTTGTATAAAATGTCAAAAATACGTATGTGGAAAATGTGCAATACAAAATACTGTAATTTGTAAAAAATGAGATGAAAATGCATAAAAGTAAATAAAACATACAACATCGAAAAGCGGGGAACGAGTTTTTATTGTAGGATCAGAAAAATATTTTATTTACCATCTACTTTACTAAGATACATATGTTTTTACATATGCGATCATTTGACCGCTCATGGTAGAAATAGGTATACATGGAATGCCGGTAGGTTTAGTGTTAATATAATTCATCTGTGACATGCTGTTTGTGCGTCTTTCTTTGTTTTGCTTGAATTTAATGCCAGGATAATGATTTATCGGATCTAAACCTTTTGTTTCAAAAATTTGCACTTGCTTTTCCTTGAACTGCGCTAGTTTAATTTCGTTAGCGACTGTTATTATTGAATAGTCGACATAAATTGCAACAATTCATATATCATTATCATTATTTTTCAAGTAGATACTATGATCTGCCCGCAAAGTCTTAGGGACTGCTTTAACACGTATAGCGCTTTTCGAATTTTGCACACGTTATTTTCTTTGGCTACTAGTCTAGCGATCCTCTTTTCACTTTCCCCTACTTTCACCAGGTTTGTACTTAATTCTTAATATCCATTTATATTTCACTATTTGTTTCCCTTTTAATTTCTTGACAACTATTATTATTTTTAAGAGTTTCTCGTGACATTTTTCGATTTATCTGATACTTCACTATTTAAAACTTCAGATGCTGTTTTTGGATCTATTTGGGCAACCTCAACTGTTTTAAAAAACTCTTCATTGCGGATGTCGACGTATTTCTTGGGTGTTCTACTCTAGAAATGTTAGTATTATCTACATTAACGTTTTCGTGGACTACAAGTTCGCAAAGTTTATTGTTATTCGCTTTTTCGTTGAGTAGATCATAGTAAATATGTAGGCCTTCATAATTTATTTGTTCAATTTCAACATTTTCATTATTTTCATCGAACTTGTCTGTGAACTTTACATCTCTGCTTTTGATTAACTTCTTATCGATTGGATTTTTCAGACGATATCGTTTTGACTCATTACTATAGCCAAGAAATACACATCCTTTAGATTTTGTTTTCTATCTACCTCTTATTTAGGGCATATGCTACTTTACCAAATTTTCTAAAATAATGCACTGCTGGGTTTTTGGGCCTACCCATAATTTAAGTGGGGTTTCGCCAATTATTCTAGAAATACTCCTATTCCTTATATTATTCGCAATGCACACAGCTTCTACCCAAACATGTGGCTTGAAATTCACATACAAACTGCCATTTCCGCATTTGTCATATTTTTCCTTTCAGTCGCTCAGTTTTATTGAGATGTGTACTTAAATTGAATTCTCTGAATCTTCTGTTTTATATTCAATCCATTGTCATACTTTTGTGTTCTCTAAATACATCAAATAATTCACTTTTGCTTTTTAGCATATATATAACTCTTACCACCTACTATGGTTATCTATAAGGATGACAAAATATTTTCGCACTCATTAGGACATTTCGCTTGAAATGTTTCCGGTTTCGGAAATGGTATTTGATTTTGCTTGGCTTGAATTTATATTTCACAAGTGTGAACTTCCTCATTCAGATCAGCTAATAATATGATTAATACCATGCAACTCCCACACTGTATCATAATTCTAAGGTACAAATCAGAGACAACCAATGTATTATTTAAAATAAGATTTAGATTTCGTTTCGGCTTAAAGTTATCGTTCTACAATCTAAAATATTTAGGCTGCGTACTTATTTGCAAAGTTCAATGTTTTGACACAACCTTGTTTCAGTTCGCAAAAATGTTGTTTTTTTGAGAGCACATTTGGGAGGTTGTTTCCGAATCCAAACACCACTCTTCCTGTTCATTATTCTTTTTATTTTCAGGCAAGGGCTTGACCCTTACTATTAGAAAAACACGACTTACTCCCTATCCGTTCACAACAGAAGTAAATTCTTATTCTTCAAAAAAACAACCGCTGAAAATTTATAATTCATAAGCAAATTGATTGAATATGTAATGCAAAGTGTATATATTCAACAGCAGCACATTAGTTTTTAGTTCAGTCTGTGTCAGAACGTCGGCGCGTAAAAGTCAATGTGCAGATGTCGCATGTGTTTTGAATATTTAATATAAATATTTTTATCGTTTTTGCCATAAGGATAATGTAATAAAAGATATAAATCACTTGCAAAGATTACTTGATGTTTGGCCATTCTTTAACAGCGACAGCTACTGGTATTATAGGTGCAAAATTTATTCGATTTAGAAGTAGTTGTCGTTTTAAGTTCATTATTGTCTTGGGTACGCATTTCCGCCAACGTAATGACTGTGGGATCGCTACTAAAATATATTTTCAGGATTTGATTCATCGATCATGATGGCAGGATTACCTGAAAACATTGTAGCTTTGGTATTGCTGTCAATAGCGATGTTGTAAGGAGAATATGGTGAATTTCTGGGCAATGTATTGGCAAACATCTAAATGAGGTGCGCGAATGGGAGGAAAGGTGTCCTAAGGATAGTAAGAATAGAGGAATTGATGATCAAACATTTAAGAAAAGAACGGACATGTGTCCTTCGTATAACACTTGCTACGCAATGTTTCGTCACAACATAGCACAAAATCTGCGATTAATATAACACGGTTTCGACACGCTCCTGGTCGCCAAAATGAAGATATCGACTTTAAATTTAGTAGAAACGTTGGAAGCTACTGCACGCAGGTTGGTATTGAAAATGGGCCAAATTGGTCATAGCGGAAGCGCCCAGTGGAATATAAACTCAACGCAACTCCGTTTTTTTCAACAAAATTTTTTGGATTTTTGCTCGTTACTCGAAAATTATTAAAGTTAGAAAGCTGAAATTTTTCACATTTACTTTACGAAGCACTCTACTCTTTACGTCCAAAAATAGAAACAATCGACCATACTCACACATAGTTACAAGTAATTAAGCTTTTTTTTTTCACTTTTCTGAGGTTTTATATTTATTTGTGATGAGACAAACCTGGGTATGAAATGAAAGAACTTGGAGAGTAGAATGCGAAAAGCATAGTGGTGGGTATGCGAGATTCAGCCCCGCCGAACATAACTTTCTTACTAGTTTTCATTTTTTTTTCTTTTTTCTTCTTTTTTCCTTGTTATTTATTGTATTTGATATTTTTTTTTATAAAAACTTGAAGATAGCTTATGTCTTCATTTATATGTTCATTTGTAAGAAAATTTCATAATGATATGTAGCACGATATATATCGCGTTGCTTTACGTTATTTCGAGGTATCTAATAACACGAATTTGAATTCAAGGTTTCGACACAAGGTGGCATGCATTTTGCGTATATACGTTATATGTAAGTTTAAGTAAACTATCATATAACACGCTTTCGACACCGCATGGTACGAATTAACCGTGCCAAGGACGCCTGTACTATACTGTGTTCACCCCGCAAGGCTATATGGGGAGAGCTTATTTTAATTATTTTTTTTTTCGAATTGTGTTCAGGCTTCTGTTTGTCCGTCCATTTGCTGTTAGTCCACATGCTTTTACTTTCAACGTATAAGTCGCAATTTTCACATATTTTGATTAAATTTGGTACATTGATGGGTTCCTTCTCAAGGAAAATGCAAAGTAATACTTTGGCGTACTAAATATATAATTGAAGAATTGCATTAGTGTACCTAGTCTACGGTATTTAGAGATCTGTCTTGCTCAATTTTAACGCTTTTACGTGCTAACGCGTGCAAATATGTAAAATTCTTCTGAAATTTATGAAATGAAAATGCTTGCAGTCGTAATAACTTTGCCTTTTTTTATTTAGATTTTATTTACCATTTACAATGTTTGTTTTTCTGCCAGCAAATACACGGCCACGACTGAGAAGAGATTGATTTAAAGATCTATAGCACTTCGATCATGTGAAGTTTACTTTGCTTTTCTAAAGCTCTATTTTGAGCAAGAATAGAATTTTTTTTCCTTATTTGTCATAAAAGGATACAAATTTTTTATTTAAAGGATATCTAAATGTGAGTATTGATACCTTATTACTAATGGAGCATATCGACTTTCTCGGAACATGGATGAAAGTATGAATTTTGGGATTCCGAATACTGCATATTAATAGATTATCTGATATATAAATTTCACAGTTTAGGTATCATAAATATACCTTATTCAATACTTTTTTTTTAATGCATTCCGTTAAAAAGTTCGGTTGAAATTGAACATTACGCATAAACTGCTTCAAGCTGCAAGCTTTCAAATCGTAAATTTAATAGAAACTATCTAGCTGTTTGAGTTAAAACTGAAATCCTTTTTCTTTATCTAGTATATAAATGTTTATAAACATGTGTATGTATTTTAAATTTTATTTACAGCTATATGCCGCTAGTTAGATCAAATATGCGGTTCGATCCAATATTGTATCGAGATCCCGTGTCAAATTTGCGCAAGAAATATCGACAAATTGAGTTGGTTGGCAGCTAGCATTCCATTAATTCAAGCTACGATTAAATTCCCCAATATGCAACATACCCAAATAAGTAAATTAAAAAGGTTAATAATATTAGTTGAAATATCTATATATAATATATTATTAGTTTTTTAAGAAGAAATAATCTGAACTGATAATAAGCTGAAAGAGAGAAACGTATTTGATAAATTTTAAAAAGTTCGTTTCACAAAAAGTTTAGATGAAGACGTGAAAGCAGCAGACATTGCTGGAACATGATACGCTAAGTCTTTTGTACCAAACACTAGCGTTTTAATGAAATTTGGATATTCTATACAAAACACACAAATTAATTTTTTTTTTTTTCTTTTGAAGAATAGAATTCAGGAACAGAATTACTAAGATGAAAGTGATTTCTGTTTTGCTTCGAAACTTAGAACGACTTGCGAACCTGTAACTCAATAATAAATATACCTTTCTTTGCTCTACATGTACTTTGTGCGAAAGAAATTTTTTTTTAAGGCTTCTTAATCTAAATTTATAGATGCATATATACATACATATCCTTAGTTATTAGTTGAAAGCTATTATGTTCAGCTCTTACCTTGTATAAATTTTTATTCTACATAATGAATTGTTAATAAATAAATCTAGTCTATGATAAAACTTTGTGAAGTAAAATGGATTGCTTTTGTATCAATTAATCATCTCGTAATAAAGTTAAAGCCATGTGAAAAACCATGTCACAATCTATTCAACATAACAAATGGCTTCCAGAAAAGTTCGGAAAATAAACCGAATTAGAAGTGAGAACTGCGTCCAGACCATATCTGAAGTTGTGAGATTGAAGGGATAAACTAAAAACAAATAATATACCGTGATCATTTTGATAATTTTATACCTCATAAGAAGCCATATAGTAGAGTAGTAGACTTGCCACGCCTTCGAAAACTAAACACGTGCAGAGTGTATTTTTTACCATTAACTATGCACGTCGAAACTGAGACATCGTGGCGGTCTTTCAAGAATAGAGTCAATAAGGGCCATGTAGGTAGATGGACGTAGCACAATTAAAAGCGTCCAAGGCAGGTACACATGCAATTCCGTTCATGAAACAAGTCAATTATAGGTTGAAAGTGAATTCAAAATAGAACGCAATTCAGTATGTAAATTACTGCTTTAAAATATATTAAACAAATAAAAACTCATCAAAAACATTATGCTATAAATACACGTTTGATATGGTATGAGACCAATAGGGATTTATCTACTGGAACAAGAAAATCTTGAGTGACGAAAGTTTACCAAGCAGCAAGCAAATCAGATTAGACAGCTTGGAAGGAAAACTACTCTGAATTAATGTAATAAAACAATAATTAGATGACGCATAACAACATTAAAAGATGAAAACCAAACAACCCTTCTTTGGCAGTGAAACCAATTATCGTCTTTATGATGGAATTTATGCCAAGAATTTTTAAAGAAGCATTTGAGGATATGGTTAATGCAAGCCTTTTTACCTCAGTTTTTTTAGTTGACGTAGTTCTTCGGACAAAGAAAATGAAAGAAAAATCGGGTGATAGAATAGATTGAAAATGTAACTGACAACTTGGTAGTTATTCTTATTCCAACTTTCGAAGTTTTTTTGGAAACAACTGACTTTAACCTAAAACAAAAATATGACTTCGCGGTTCGACAACAGGATTTTCATCCTATCCACTGCGGTGAATGTTTATTCAACTCCTACCACAGTAGTGAAAAGTGATAGAGTTTGCAGACATTTCTCACAAGGGATCTGTCAATATAAATACGTTAAGATTATGTTAAGCAAACAACCAAAAGCGTTGGTAAAAAGGATTAAATATCATCGTTAAAGGATTATATATCATCATTAAATATCATTTACAATGAGACCGCAACGAGAGTTCAACAACGATAGTGTATAAGAGTTGTCATTCTTGCCTTTGGCAGGGCAAATCCTTACTTTCTCTAAGCTACCGCATTCCACGATAACACAAGAATATACTAGAAACTAATGCCTGTAAAAAGAAATATAAATATGGTTGCTAAAGTATACGTCCGTGTGTTTATAATATTATATTTACCTGTCTGAAAGCCTGTGGTTATTCTCTATTTGTTTTGCGTTACGCGCCCGTTAATTAGTAAATATTTAAGTGCATCGCTCCCCTCCTCATGGCTTCGAGTTCTCATACCACTCACCAGTCTGTCTTAATGACATCATCCAGTAAACTTTAATAGACAGTAAGAAAGTTATATACCCATCACCGTCAACATCCCTATTTTCGTGTCTTGTTTATCTTACGAGTAATAAGCAAAAAAACGAAAAAAATGTAAGGAAGTTAAATCGGCGGTGGTAAATTCGGCGGTGGCCATATCTCGCATACCCACCGCTATGCTTTCCGCATTCGACTCCTTAAGTTCTTTTATTCGATACCTATACCGCTGATATTATTAAGAAAAAGTTAATCGCCGTCGTCTACCATATTCATTTAAATTTGACCCATTTTCAAGCGGATAGTTCTTCATTTAAGGAATGTACAAAATAGTGTTAAACATTTTGCCTTGTTTGCGTTATGATAGCTTAAAATTTCAAAAAAGTGAAAAAATAAAGTGTAATCGTTTATGACTTTGTGCTGGCAGGGTGGATTTTCTCCATTTTTTGACATGAATAATAGAGTCTTCCACAAAATAAATTTAAAAAAATCTCGACCTCAGAGCAAAGCATTCCTTCTTTCAGTTTTTACTTTACTGACGGCTTTGGCTCATTTTCAATACCCACCTGCGTGCAAGAACTTTCATTGCTTCTGGCAAATGTAAGAAAAGTATCTTAATTTTTGTGACCAAAGGAATGCCAATAACATACGGCACATCGACAGACAGACATAGATAGATTGATTCAGATTTTTATGCTGATCAAAAATATATATGCTTTATGGTATACATAAAGTTGTGTATTCATGAACTTACGTGAAAATATAGATACACAACCTTAATCTCTGCATACACGTCCGATTAATGATCCGGAAACCAGCTCAGAAGCAATAAAGAAAATACTTTGAATAAATTGAAACCACTTGGGGTACGAGGTATACTAAGTTCTGCAGACGTACGCAACATCTCGAAGGGCTTAAGATAGACCCGGCTTCTCGAGTAAAAGGGCTTCGACTTTCTAAATTGATATGAACAATTTGGTTCAAATGGGGCCCATGAATAGGAAGGCCTTCAGAAAAAGGTTTCATTTTCAATATTTTATAACGAAAAATGATCCATAGCAGAAATTTACCAAAAAAAATTAACGGCAGGGAATTTAAATCACATAGATTTATTTTTTAGATCGTAGTTGTTAGGGGTTGTCATGAAACGCAATCCCCTATAATGTCTAGTTTTTTATCCCGGAAACTGAAAAATAATATTTTTCGGAAGTAAATTAAATTTGCTAAATTTCACTCCACATATTTTAGGCGTCCTCCAACATGCAGGTTAATATGAAAAGTATGGCTGCGCATGAAAATAATGTGTAATTTTTAGTCAATTGTTGCCAAAACGAATTAATAAAATAAATGTCTACGTGTATGTAAGACCGAATTTTTCATTAATCTAATTAGATATTTTTGCTCTCTTTACAGCTTGTACGTCTTAACGTCCATATATGCGTACAAATCGCCGTTGTCTGCTTTTATTTAATTTCTTCCGTACTTCACCTTAAGGGGATAAAATATACCCAGTTTGTAAACTTTTACGACGTGCACGTTGAAATGGATAAAATTAGTCTAATTTTAGGATGTATTGTTTATTGTTTTCTATCTTTTCTCCACACCTTTGGTTTTAAACCAACAAATCCAATTGCGCTTCATTTTAATGAAATGCAAAATAATTCATTTTTCAATTTGCACTTTCTTCTTTCGCACATGTCTTCATACTTTGCTCTATACTACATCGTTCTCTATACCTTAGCTTTTCAAAATCAAACACACTCTTATACAGTATAGAGTAGACACAAAAAAATACATGTATGGTCCGACATTTTGTTCAAAGTTCTATCTACCAGATTATTAGGGACTTTTTGCGTTTCTGTTATGAACAACAATAGTAACTCTGTAAATTAGCACCCATTTGACAGCTAGCTCTTTCATTCTCTTTACTTGTACGGGCAAAATTCCATTAATAGTTTCTTGATATGATGTCAAATTGTCTCAAACGTTTGCAAAGTAGAAGCATATGCAATTCTGTGTAGTGAATCTGCGTTAAGGTATCCATACAAATTTGTGTCTACGAAAAAACTAAACAGTATATATGTGTGTAGCAAATATAATTTATTTGCTTTTGATCGTTTATTTTGAAGAATTCTTAATTTTATGTTTGCTAACGGTTTCTATAAATTTCAATAAAAATTTTCATGTCAAGAACTATGGAGAAATTGTTTAGTATTAAAAAAAATTATGTTGTAATTTATTATGCTTACCTTTATCTAATTGACTTGTTTACTATTTTTGTTTACATTAATATATTTGACATATTTGATCTAATTCTCCATATCACATATGAGTTATTCTACACGCCGCCTATTTAGATTATAATTCTCCATATCACACATGAGTTTTTCTACATGGCGCCTATTTAGATTATATTGTTATTGTATTATCTATATTCTAGAATAAAAGTTTTAAATAATTGGCTAAAATGTTAAAAGCTAGCCCTTAGTCCTAGCTTAGGCAGTTTGAACTACATTTTTTATTTTTCCGATTAGTATACTTTCAGTCGCTCCGTTTTTGGTGCAAGAAATTCGAATTTTTTTACGATGGGAGAGTAAAGTCCAGTAAGTGACGCCTATTGTTCGTTCCAAAACAAACATTCCTTTTCTCCATAATCTTATATAAAATGAAATGTGAAGAAATTTTGCAATATGCGTTTAAAGAAAAATTAATAATAAAAATATAAGAGTGTTTATATTATATTGATCTTTTTGTCGTGATCGTTTCGGTTTCTGCGCACAGCACTTGGTGCTCATTCTCTTCCTTTTTTTTTTGCGTGTTCACAATTTTTTCTCTTGGCTTACTCTTTATTTACAGAGTCTTTAATAGTGTGAAGTTTACGTCCAATTTGAAAGACAATTTTTTGTGACAAACTTTTTGTTTGTTTTTTTGCAATCTCTGTCTCTCTTCAATCTCTTGTCTGTCAGTTTTTGATATTGAGTGCTTTTTTTACATCATGTCGAACAAAAACGCACCCTGAATTTGAACGATTCGTTGTTTGTTGACTTTGCTAGCGTTTTTGTCACGCGAAGTGTGCAGGTATCAGTGGTCTTGCTCGTATCGACTTTAGGAAGCGGGATAATGACTTTTGTAAGCTGTTCACGCAGATAAGGTTTGGGTTTTCTAAACTAAGCAAAAATCTTATTAATTTGTGAAGTTTGAAAAAATCAAGTCAATGTTCAATGAGTGTCGTTATTTAGAGAACTCACCTTCTCCCCCAGCATGTACAAGACGGACCCCTAGTGTATCGTGCGGTACTTCACCTCCGCCTTCGGCTAAATATGATTCATCGACTCATCCTTGCTTCATCCTTGCTCACAAACAACGTTATCTTCAATTGGCCGCTAATAAAAAAGTTCCAAATAAGTTCGGAAGCCCTCCTCGTTCTAGCTATGCTGAAGTGGCAAGAGTATCTCCACCTAGTGGTGCCATTCAGCCTACTTTATATATTAATAAGCATAACAAATCCCCCTCTCCCCCTGGCTGTTCGGCGGTATCTGCTGCTCACCATCCAGGGGAAGTCGCACAAGCTGCGCGTGCAGGTGTGGTCACCCCCTCTATATTCTCGCCAACTGAAAACTCTCTACCTGCAAATACTATTGTTCCTAGTACGGATGACATAAGCTTGACAATAGTACCCCCCAGAAAGGCAATGTTCGCGCCAAGACTGGCGCTATACACCTCTGAGGATAACATAAAACGTTATTTGGCTGCAAAAATCGCATCCGTCAATTTTAAGCGTGTAAGCATTGCAGTTTTTTAGAAAGGATCGATTTGATCCCACTGGTGGTGGTGTTTTAATTGCCATATCTGCCGCAGTCTCGTCTTATTCAATTCAATTTCCTACCCCTCCCTATGTCGAATTTACTGCCATTTGGGCGTAAATTGCCAACAAACATTTATACGTAACTTGCTTCTATATTGCTCAAAATGCGGATATCTCTATTTATTAAAAACATGCTACCGTCATTTGCGATGTGGCCGAAAGATCTAAATCTTCTGATATAGTCATCGCGTTGGGGAGGGGCTTCAATTTTCCAAAAGTAACTTGGTGTTATAATGATAGTTCCGGCTATATGGTCCCCACCTCAACATCTGAGAGAGCTATTGTGTTTTTCAAAGAATTATTTGATCGTAGTTTACTTTATATGGCCGTATTCCTAATTGCAATGGCAAACTACTAGATCTTTGCTTTGCCAACTTCTCGGAGATAGTTGTAAATCGCTGTTCAACTTTTAGCTTATCTGAGGATCCGCACCATCCAACAATTTGCATTTCTTTTTATTACAGGCATGATGGTCCGTTGAACCATTCTCACGTGTCAATCCAAATCCAACTTCCTCCAATAAACGCTATGATTTTAATAACACCAATATTTCACTACTTAAATGTCATCGTCCACACATTATGCTCGACTTCTCTTCTGGGAATATTGAAACCTTACTGTCATCGTTCTATAATGTATTAAGCATCGTTCTATAATATATTAAGCTATTTCTGCATCCGTTTCGATCAAGCAACCTTGCCCTAGAAGCAAGTACTCACAATGATTTAACAAGAGAATTAAATATAACAAAAAGGAAAGACAAATCTTTCCAAAAATGTATGAAAAGTGGTTCTGCTTACGACCATTTCGCCTACTCTATGCAGCAAGGCAGAGAGTAAACTACCTCAACCACCAATACTCACTGCTTGTTATCCCTAGATATTTTTTTAAGTTTGTCAACTACAAAAGAAAAATCTGCATATATCTCTCGCATGTTTCCTTCAATGGCTCTGAGTCCTCTGATAATATTGACATCTCAAATTTCTTTGCTGAATACTTCCGACGCAATTTTTCAACTACTTATTCCGATTTAACTGCTAACTAGCCGCATCCGATAACTGCCTACGTTTCGATTCCTAACTTAGCCACTTCAGAAAACGTGGTTTTAGATGGCTTGAGGTCTCTAAAATATAGTTGTGCGCCTGGGCCTGATGGTATTCTATAATGTATACGTAAAACTTGCTCTGTCGAGCTACGTGGTTTTATTTCAATGATTTTTAACCAGTTCTTGAAACCAGGTGTTTTCCCTTTGTATTGGAAGAGCAGTTTCCTTATTCCAATTCACAAATGTGGAAATAGACTTCACGTTGAGAACTATAGAGGCATCGCCAACTTGACTGTCTTACCTAAATTATTTGAGCAAATTGTTACTCAGTATTTAGCTTTTGCTACTATATATTATAAGTCTCCATTCCAGCATGGTTTTTGGGAAGGAAGATCTACTGTCACGAATCTCTTAGGATTTACTTGCTATGTTTTAAAGGCTCTTTCTAGTGGCTCTCGCACGGATGTCGTGTATACTGATTTTAATTAAGGTTTGACTTAGTTAACCATAACTTATTGATCTTCAACCCCGGGCCCCTGGCTTCTCTTCGTACTTAGTGATATGGATAAGCTTATCGTAATAAGATAAGATATCTACATAATAGATTATTCGGGGTTCTGTTTAACTTCATCAGCTCGGATGTACACCCGGTGACATCTGGACATCCTTCAAGGCACTCACTTAGGACCTCTTTTATTTAGTTTAAACATTAATGATCTCCCCTCGGTGATTAAATCCGGCCAGATCTTAAGGTACGCTGACGATGTTAGACTGTTTTGTTCCTTCTTCTTGGAATCGCAGTCGTATCAGCTTCAAAATGACTTAAATAATTTGGTTACATGGTGCTCGCTGAATTTTATGAAATTAAATCTAAAAAAATGCAAGAAGCTTTCTTACCCAAGAAGAAAGTCACTCAATACTGAGTACTTCGTTGATTCACATAAGTTGCATAACGATGATTCGTTAATCGATTTATAGGTTCTATTCGACCAAATATTATGTTTTATTGTGCACTTGAACTCTCTTTAAGCATAGCTAGGTCCGCGCTTGGTTTCATTATGAGGTGGTCCAAAGAGCTTAAGAATTCTTGCTTTACCAAAAGGCTATACGTGTGCTTTGTTAGACCAGTACTTGAGTGGGCCTCTAATGTGTGATCTTCTTAGCGAAGTTGTTGTGTAAATTTAATTGAATCTACATGTCTCTCAACCTTCTTATGAAAATAGTTATGTTATCTTTACCGTCACTTGAGAAATGTACATTTGTGGTTCCTGTTTATTTCTTAACGAAGTTTATTAATGGCACTATCGATTCGCCCACATTACTTGTTGAGATAAGCTTTAATGTCTCTAACCGCTTCTCTAGGCACTTTATTTTCATTAACTTTGGTCAATGTAAATA
>KK500103.1:242533-252963 GCA_000688715.1 Glossina pallidipes
ATGTAAATATAATTATGAGCTGTTTAACCCGTTTAGAATTGTTTGCAGAAACCTAAATAATGTCGCATTGTTGAATTTACTTCTAAGAGCCAATTGTATTCGACTGTTAATTTACTTTGGTAGAGTTTCATGTGTAAGAAAATAAATAAATAAACAAAATTATCTTCTATAAAATTTATGACGGATGCTGTGGATCTTACGAAACGTTTAAATGTTTTCACACTGCCTTTATCTTTAACACTACTGAGCTTTCAATAATTTTGATTTCATTGCAACCATTTACCTATTCGTGCAAGAGCACTTTAAATTGTGAGGTGATTAGTTTACAAACCAGATAATAATTAAGAACTAATTGGAAGTCGCAGGTTATAGTCTCGAGCCAAATGTTGAGACGATTCCGCTTTTGCGAGATCTGTTGCCAAGGTCTACAAATCCATGCCTCGTATGTTCTGGTAAATGGTTAATAATTGGTACCTTTCATGTGTGATATGGAAAATTGGACCAAATATATCAAATATATCTGTGGAACTAAATCACAGTGATAAATATATAAATAAAATAACTAAATTAGATAAAGATAAATATAATAAACTACAACATAATTTTCTCTAATAATAAAAAATTTCTACACATTTTTTGATATGCAAATTTTCACTGAAATTTATCGAAACAGTTAGTAGATATTAAATTTAGAATTCTTCATATTCACTTGCAAACACAGAATTGTATGTCCTGCTTTGCAAACATTCGATAATATTTGACGTCATATCAAGACATTATTAACAGAATCTGTGCCCACACATATAAGAATAAAGAGCAAGCTTTCAAGTCGGTGCTGATTAACAGAGTTATTCACAGCAGACACACAAAAAGTCCGTAATGACCTTTTAGCTTGAATTTTGTGTAAAATGTCAGAACATTTATATATATCCCTGCCTGTTTGATTAGCGATGTTCCGCTAAGTAAATCGATCACTGCTCTTTTGATAAGAGCAATGGCAGAAGCAGGTCGGCAGATTCACTTGTGTGCATCCAATTGTATGCAGACGTTGCATCTCTTACCCGGCGATTCATTGACGATCTGTGAAAGAATTATAAAAAATGGTCATCGATCATTACCCTTTTGGGTAGAACAATGACAAAACCAGTTGGAGAGACTCCCTACTCAGCTATAAGCAGACGTTATTACGTTACAATCCAAAGAAGGTTATTTCGATAATTCAAAATGGATAACAGAGGAATAAAGGCACTGAGTGCTCAATTGGCTTATGCCACATTACAAGTTGAGGAAAAAAAGCTCCAAGTATTTTAATTTTGATTGGCTATAAGTCTTTTGGTATACATAACTATACATTCGACATGGATTCACATTAAAAATTACTTCAGTTCGACATTGTATGATAGCGTACTACGTGTACACATGTGTTAAGGATTGATACACATTTGTATACAATTAGTTACAGTTAAATAATCAAATGATATTAATATTATTAAGATGCATTAGTAAAGCTCCTAATGTGGCTTATACATTAAACTAAGTATATGCAAGATGTATTTACCAAAAGTGCAAGTAAGATTTACGGTTGCAATTGATTATAATTGTAATAATTATTATAATTAGTTTGTTAGTGGAAGTCTGTAAGTAAAGGTTAGAAAAATAAAAAATGCTTTCAATCACAATTTCAGCTAAATACCTTAGCTAATATAAAACACGAATGAACATCAATCAAGTAAGTTTCAATTGAATTGCTTATGAACTTACAATCAATAATATAAAACGGTCAAGGTGTATATAAACTTAAATATATTAAGCAACTAAAAGCTCGGTAAAGGATATACTTAATTTTTTGGATTCAATTTGAATATTCATGAAATCATGTGTTTGAAATATTACATAACTTGAAGAGACAATTGATATTGAACCAATAACTTGTGTATAATTGGGAAAGCTTAATTGGATCATAGTCTTGAGTATGTTTGTTAGGAACGTAAAAATTAGTGAGACTAGTAGTATAATAGTCGAACTCTCATAGTCTCTTCTCAATTCTCATTAACACTTAGGAGACGAAAGTGTTCAGTAAGACTGCGCTTTGTTTTCAAAGGGGGCAGGTCAATAAGTTTAAACTTGTACACATATCGGTAATTCGTTCATTAATTGAAATGGATTAAGCCCCGGCAACTTTGATGAGCAACTCCTTAAGAAACCTGGATTGTACGTGAGATTGCTTTATTAAAGAGAAGAAATTGCATTAAATTCGTTAAACATAAATTAAACCAGTTAACTAAGTTACTAAAAAAGCCAAATAGTTGTTAACTGGGGGAGCAGTAAAGTGTAGTCAAATATCAAAAAAAGAATAAATAAAACTAATCGACTTCTTTATTGTGCTTAAAGACTAACCTCAGTAAAATTCATAAAAAAGAGCTACACTTCAATCATGAACACACTACTCAAACGCGGCTCCGTGTTGATGAGGTATATCAATAGAGGTGAATGGTTTATCCGAATTGCAGGAGCCTGACAACTTGAACTTTCTAGGCTTTTTCTTGGAGAAGAATTCTTTCAGCAAAACTTTCCCAGACAATACAGACTTGGTAATAATTCAAAATGGAAACATTCAAATCGTTGTAGAGGAACAGCAATTTTAAATAAAGAAATCCTGAGCGGTTACTCAGTATTGGTCTTAAAGACGCTACATTTGTTAAGATTTAGAGACGCTAACTATGAATTATCATAGTTTCCATGGATGTGTTGAACGCATCTATAAAGAGAAAAACTGATTGTTTTTTCTATTTATTAACGCATGTGTAGTCTTCTAGCCACTTAAGGCTTATTATGATGAGATTACAATATCTGCTTATTAGATGCAACAATAAAGCATAATAATACAAAATGTTAGCATGAGATTAAGAGCAAGAGAAAAAAGAAAATAAAGATAGCAAGTAACTATTCTTATGGAAAGAGAAATAAGAAATAATAAACACATATTCCCCCAGTTGTAAATATCTAGCTAGTCTTATCGCCAACTGCAAACATTAAAAGATTGCGCTTGTACGTATGATGAGCATATGTACACTGTTGTAAGTCTCTAGACACGGAGTTCTATTAGGAGGATTATAACAGTTACATGAAATGATTTGGGAAATGCGTACGTAATTCGAGTAACCGGCAGCTGGTTATTATGGATGGACCATCTTAAAGGGAAGATGTCTTTGGTCCTCGCCACAGAATATTACAGGCTTTGTAGAAGTCTGTCTTTAATCAAAGTCAAAAAAGAAACAGCCTGAAAACCGAATTACATACTCTGAGATGTGGTTATATCTTTACAATGACTTCAAGGGCGTATTGCATAGGTGACGTAATTAAGACACCACTCTAATTTTAATTTGAATGGACATTTAAGGAGTCAAATTTGTGAAGCAAGAAATTTACCCAAGAACTGGGATAGTTTATACGTAAGTCAAAGCTGAATTCTTAAGAATGTCAAATCCGAAGGTTCGGAATATCATGGCGTGTGTTTTGGCCCAGTTTATCTCATAATCTTTCTCATCAAACGAGCAATGGAATTCAAATTGTAGTCAACGTTGCCTTGAAATTCTTTGTAATCACCCACACTGACCGCACATAAACTCTATATATCGTCAGCAAGTGCAAAGGCCCTACATGAACGTAGGTTAAATATATTGGAGAAGTCATTCATATTTGAGAAGAAAATGAATGGGCCAAAGAGTGAGCCATGATGAAAACTACTGGGTACCTTATATAGATCATACTTTGCCTATCGAAGCAATTTGTAAATGATCCGAGATGAGGAAGTACGCTCTACAACCAGTTCAGTTGTTGTTTTAATTATTTTTGTCGCCGACACTTAATATCATGTTTTTCTTTTTTATTTATATTTGAATTTACTTCCCTATACTATTGTAATATGTAAGAAAACTTTTGCTTTATAACATATAAGAATATTATTTTATAATATATAAGAAAATTTTATAATATATATAATATAAAAAAAACTTTTGATCATTGAAAAAACGCAATCACGTATTACACTGCATTATGTTTAAATAATCTGAAGGTATATTTTATAAGCCAAGGTAAGCAAGTGGACGTATGACACCGTCAGCTCTAGAAAGAAAATGAAGACAGAATCACATTGCTTTAAACATCACATTTTCCATTTGTCATGGCACGCTAGCGTACGGAAAGCTATCTTGTAATCTTTGTAAAGAATTTTATGAGGGGGTGCCATTAAAAACACTTTTGACACAGTGCATCATTCGTTCCCACACGGCATATTCGGCAGGGATTTGCAGACACCTGAAAATCGTTCAATTGACTTATATTAAAGTTCTCATTGAATTCGATCACAGACCAAAACCTATGAAAATAACTTTGATCCCTTACGGGCAGGAATAAGGTTCAGAACTTAATCTATTTGAAACGCCAAAATTGCTCACTAAATTTTATATAACCAAAATCTGTTGGAAAGCCGTGGAACATATCGTGATGGCTCGTCCGTATACAAGTGGAAGTCGGAAACTTCTAGTATACCAAAGTAATCAAAGCAAAATATGTAAACGGAAGAAGTGTCTTTTTTGATTTTCCGTCTAATATGTCGCTTGTGTTGCATTTGACAATAACTGATCGTAACACTAATCCTCCAGTCCTATTCTGGCGCTGTTATCGTTGAAATATCATAAAACTTATGCTTTTGATTGCTTGTCGTCGTCTCTGTCACTTTGCATCAAATTTCGTTATTTGAACCAAAAGTGACAGGAAAATTCTCCAATAAAAATTTTATGTTAAAAGGGGGTTGTTAGGTTAAGAAAATCTTGAATTGAAGTGGCAGAAAGGGGAAAAATGAAAAATGGAAAAAGTGAACGAAAATTTTTGATATATTGATTCAATGCAATAATTAAAATATGGATCGTTGCAAAAGCTCCAAAGAATGGACCCAGATGCAAGAGCATTTATTATTTGGCGACATCCAGACATAAGTCGAACAAATCCACAGCATATGATGAATTCCACTTTTGCAAAATTAAAGAGTATGAATGATCCTACCAGTAGCGAGAACGAAATAAGTATAGGTGACTATATTGCAAAGTAATTATTAAAATTATTGGTAAAATCAAAGGAGCTGCAAGGCACGCAAGAGTAAAGTAGTATTAAGCCACAGATCGTGGGCCGTTGGGACAGGTTAATAAATTAATAAAATTTGAAGAAATTGATGGCCTACCAAATGTACCATTTATTGGAATTGGTGGTCCATTGAAGGTAATTTGTCACTTAAATTTGTTAACATTTTTCATGGAATATTTTTTTTTTTATGAGGGATCACCATTTGTATACACCTTCTTTTAATATTCAATTCTTTAAAACCAAAGCCACATAATATAAGGCTGTCACATCTTGCATCGCGCGCTCGATTGGAAAAAAACAAAACGCAAAAGAGACATAGGACAACGCTAGAGGAATGTAGCACCACACCAAGGACAATTCAAAATTTTGGGAGAACACATAAGAGAACAAATGGAATTGGAAGACGCAATTAAAAGGAATGTTTTAACATCTTTTTTACTTGCTTTGCATTTTTATAAAATGAACTTTTTGAAATATTTAAATTTTCTAAAATTAAATTGAAAAGTTTATATTCTTAAAAGTGAAATTGTTGAAATGTTTTTATCATGAAATAAAAATTTTGTTTTGCAGCCTGTTTATATGATTTATAAATAAAAGCTAATTTTTTTTAGAAAGAATGCATGATTGTCACCCGAACTCTAAAAGGTGAAAAGGGTCGTGAATTTCACGTGGTACCAAATCCTTCACGAGATCCCATAGCAAGATCTTAAGAAATCTAAAAAATTGAATGAAAACTTAATTTTGAAGTAGGAACGAGGCGTTCTCATTCCAAATATTATCGCATGTGTTAGCAATTCCTAATTCCTTGAGATGTCGTGGAATATTAATTTACAATCTGGAATGAAATGTATGAGAAAGGACGTAGTGGCAAAATATGGAGCAAGTTAATAAAATAATATTTATCCGTAATATAACGTTTTAGCCATTTTTTACGCTGCAATCTAATATAAAGAAATAGTGTTTTTTATAGAACCGTCTTCGATTTTCCATAAAATGTTATAGAAACATTGAAATTACATTTGCCACATTTTCTTTTGTAGTTTCTTTCCATTTTTAAAAATGTTTCCTTTATGCCAGTGCTAATAGATCACAAGTCATGTCATGTTTTTGCAGTTTCCGCATTCACTCTTAAAAGTCAGTATATATAGAATGATAAGAGCAGCTAGCGGTCTGCCAGTAATTGTGTGCAAAATAATGAGGTTAGTTTGCATGCATTTTTGCATGTTTTACAAAATGTCACAATTATTCGTGAGCGTGTAGAATCGGAATAGGCATTATGAGACTGTCGGGAGCCAATAAGATAACAACCCGTGTTAATGTGTGTTGAATAATCCTTTTTTGGTTAAGATATTGGAAAAAAACGCTGGAGTTCATTGAGTTGTCGGCTTTGCTTAAACGCCACAATTTGTCAAAGTTTACTTCCTCGGTCGTTAATTCATATTCTTAATGCTGCATTTTATGTCCATTGCCTTGTCCTTGCGTTTCGCAAGTCTCCATTTTGCTATCTTGCCTAGAACCTTCTGAAATGATTTGGCTGCGTGTTGCCATAACTGTAATATTTACTAATATGCTGATTACGAGCATATCTCGCTCCCGGGCAGATTTGAGAAGTGTTTGGCACAACGGATTTATGAAGATTGAAATAGTATTACGCTCTAGTCCAGTACTACTAACTTAAAATTGTAGAAAGTCGACCACATGAGATCGTCACAGTTACTCTCTCTTCTTTTTTAGTTCGGTCTATATTGAGTAAAGAGTCTAATTATTGTCGATTGAAAGTGGTTTTTCTGAAATGGAAAAAAGTACTTTTTTTTTAACGTAAAAAGATGTTCAAATGTGTAAAACTTTCTCGTTCAGAGAAGAAAGAGAGGACGAAGAAATTATTAATAGTCATCAGAAACCAATCTTAATCAAATGTAAAACTTTTGACACCTATGAAAAAAATGTAAAGATATCTTTTGTAAAAGGCGGCCAGTGAAATATCTTAAAACTTCCTAAAGCAATGACAGAGACTATATATGAGCATTTAATCAATTTACTAATGTATCTAATTAACTGTATGAATCATTACAACTAGGGCTTTATTGCAAAAAAAAACTTAGTCGATTTGAAAGTAATTGTCATTTTAAGTTCATTATTATTTTTATTGCGTTTACATTCATACCATGATAGTGACATTTGGACCACTTTTAACATACATTGTTTGTATTGTATTGGAGACCATAAAGGACGGACGCATGTCGCGTTGATGAGCTAGCTACTTCGAGACAAAATGGGGGATTTTGCATCTTATCCCACAGACGATTGCAAACAAATAAATGCACTTGCTTTAACCCACATAAAGACCAATAGACCAATAGACGGACGAAACATACTTACCACTCTTTACCCTGCCTTACCTACATCTCCAGCAGCCCATGATTTTCAATGGGCTCCAAAGCTACTTTTCTCTCCAAAAAAAAAAAATTTATTTTTATTACAACGTCACGAAGATAACCAATCTTTTCAATTTATTAATTAAATGAAGAGACAAAAAAGGGTAATATGGAGAAATTTACTATTTGAGATTGTTAAAGATGTGGACATATAAGGTGATTAATACGGAGGTGCCGTAATCGAAACTAAACAGCGTTATTGTGTACAGCATAGATGCTTTTTATGATTCCATTACAGTTTTGCTAGTATGTTAGTTTGCGTGAAGGCAATCGGAAAGCAATTTATGTATAGCACTCACACTTTAATTTAGTTTAGTTAATAATAACAATTATCAAATCAGTAAATATATACTCATATCATATAGATTTTTTTGTGTTTTTTTCTCTTGGCAATCATATATTTTTAAATAAGAATTTCATATTTCTCATAGTTTTTTTTTTTGTTATGAATATAATTTCGTTCAGCTTAGCAAGATAATGTCTTTTCCATTAAAAGTTTGCTTTTTTTCACTATTTCACTTAATACTTACGAAGTTGAACTGCATTGGATCTGCATTCCTTACCTTTGTACATAGTTCACTTTATGTGTACATGTGTACACAATTGCACGACATGCAGAGTAACTTTCCAGGTTAAGTAGTCAGACAAAAACACTCGCCGCTTCTTTTTAACCCATGATGACTTCCTATTTATAACCATTTTTACTATAACTTTACTATAGCCACAATAAATATAAGAATCTAGATTTGAAAAATTTTCTTTTCATACACAGTCCCAATTCTATCATTAGCACAACTCTTCACAGCGCAATGTTGGATCTCCTTGAATTTTACGTTCGCAATAAAATGTTGGTTGCTTCTTTCCTTTTCTATAAATAGTTTGGCTCATTTTCGCTTCATTCATTTTATATTTGATTTGTGATAATTCCGCGAAAAAATTTGTTTTCTTTCTGCCCTCATCATCATCGGCTGTCGCAGTTCCTCCACAATTAATATTACGTATCTTCCTCACCTATGCATTAAAGCTTTTGTTAACCATCGGCTTCATTGACTATATAAACAATCGTGTTTTGATTTCCTTTCCTCTTAATTTCTCATATAATTGATTAATACAAAATTTGTCACTTGTACAATCTAATAAAGCATAATATAATATACATACATTCAAACATATTTAAAATAAACAGATTATTCTTATGTTTCTATGCATGCGATCGCTTATTTCAATGTCTATTTTCTTTTTTGACACGTGTATCCCGTTAGGCACAGCTTCAATGATTTAACTTCCGCTACAGATTATATTATTGGCCGAATGTGAACTAAAATATAATTTAATTGCAAATTATTTATAATACAAGCCAGATGCAGTTTAAATAATAATTTCGCATTCATATGCGATGATGTGTAACAACTGCATTCTTAAAACCAATTATAGTAAACGAAGGAAAAGCTAATCTGGACAAGCTAAAAAAGTTGTCATGAAAGAGTTTATCTGAGGAAATTTAGCCAGTTATGTAACATCATGCTCTAAATTATACCAGCAGACTTAACCGAGATATCGAGTACGTCACAATACTCATTGAATATTTTACATATTATTCGAAGCGTGTTAAATAAATTGTAATTAGTTGAGTGTGTGTTCAATGATAACTCTAAAAAAGCAAAATGACTTGAGACACTACTAGGAATATTATGAAAATCCCGCTATAATGATGATTATATTTCAGCCAAAATAAAAGATTGGGAATAATATTAGGGATTCAATTTATTCATTTATTAAACAAGAGCTAACGGGAACTTGACGTCTGTTGTGCGATTGGATACAATACTGCAAACTCAATTTCAATATTTCGATCGTTTGGCTTTTATATATAATTAGCATTGAGGTTGACATAGCTCCAAAATACTATTCGATCAATACAATAGGTATACAATCTTATTTAATTATTACAAACTAGTATTCTAGCGCTTTAACATATAAACATTCACATTTAATTATTACGTCTCAACGTCCTAGTATAGGAACATACAAACATCCATTCATACAAACGTATAAACAATAATACATTATTTGAGTAGCGTGAGAGCATGTATCCAACATGTAACGTGGTCTTCTTTTCGTTGGGGTTATTGGGTGGCGCAGAAAAGCAATAAGGCTGTCAACCCGATCCTCAAGCCCGACTTTTTTATTTATTCGTTTATTTTATTTATTTTTATTCAGTTGACTCTTAGAAGTAAATCTTATACTAATTATTATTAAAAACTAGTATAAGGTACAAGGAGAAGAAAAAATGAAATAATGAGTCGTGTATAAATGTATAAGAAGGACAAAAAAAAGAAAAAAAGTCATGCACACATCTAGCCCAGAGGTATTCCCACAACCAGTACAGATCCAACTTGCAAGTGAACCCCTAAGCCATCGCAAAGATGCAAACGCTTGGCAACCGATTATGTAAACAAGACCAATTAATTTTAGAGTTAGTTTGAATACATCATAGGCAAATCGCGCGTATAGAGGAAAATTATTTTGATAGATTTTAAAGAATCCCATATTGATAGATATTATTTAGGTTTCTGCAAACAACTCTAAACGGGTTAAACAGCTCATAATTATATTTACATTGACCAAAGTTAATGAAAATAAAGTGCCTAGAGAAGCGGTTAGAGACATTAAAGCTTATCTCAACAAGTAATGTGGGCGAATCGATAGTGCCATTAATAAACTCGTTAAGAAATAAACAGGAACCACAAATTTACATTTCTCAAGTGACGGTAAAGATAACAGAAACAACCTATTTTCATAAGAAGGTTGAGAGACATGTAGATTCAATTAAATTTACACAACAACTTTGCT
>KK500104.1:0-33593 GCA_000688715.1 Glossina pallidipes
TTTAGTTGTCAGTTGATTCGCGAACTTGACGTATCGTTTACTTGAATGTTTTACTAAATTGTTTTATTTATTATTATTATATATTTATTACAATTTTTTTTTTTTTTTTTTTTTTTTTTTTTTTTTTTTTTTTTTTTTTTTTCTTTATTCCTTTAAAATCGGGTGCGGTTATCAATTACATTCTTTTATATATTTAAATAAAAATATACGCAAACAGGCAATTGTTTTTGTTGTTGTTGTTGTTGTGAATGTTGTTTATTGTATTGTGGATCGATTTCGTAGAACATTAATTTTTTCTGTTTGACGTGCGTTTGTCACTATGACAATATAAATAAAAATCATTATATATAATTTAGTAAAATATAAAATGGAATCTAAATTCTGACTTTTCTCTTAAAAGCAAAAAAAAAACGTATACAAAAAAATCGATGTGCATGTTTTTATAAAAGTTTTACACATCTGCACATGTATGATGAATATCTATATTTATTTGGGATAAGTACGAAATCTGCATCCAGCGACTATGCATTCTAGATAAGCATTCATGCCAAGCTTGATATTCCGTTTACTGTATTTGATATCCACAGTCATAACACCATAAAATCACCATAAAATATCTGCTCCTGAGTGAAATGAGCTCGTCATTCGTATTTCATATAGTCGCGTACGGGTATGAGCCTAAATACATAATCAACACAATTATTATATAAAAAAGAAGCTTCAAATGCGCCTTAATTGTCTCGAGTGTTATTAACGTTAATAACATAAATACAAGAAAGATCTTCCATATCGTATCCGCAGTTTTAGGTTATAAAACTCAATGAATGTTATTTCGGAAAACATATATAGTCCCCATCTTTTTCAGGTGCTTGTCGATTGTAAAAGTATTTTAAAACTTGTCTTTCGTCACCTGATCAATTAACTTTTTGAAAATACCATAAAGGCGACAACAGATAATTAAGTTTTCCAGGGTATTTTTCGATTCCAGGTTTGCTGTTCTTTGGCATAATGTTATTGAAACGTTATAGACGCCATTTCATCGAATGCCTGGCTTCGATCCTGTCTTCTCTCTGTGGGTAATTGTATATATATCACTTCAAGATTTTTAATTACACGGATCCGAACTAATGTCATCTTAAACTTCTATACACTTTTAGTAAATAAAAGAATTGGAATTAACTTGTAGGTCCAGGTCATGTGGGCCTTCGGAGTTTTGAATTATTGAGCATATTCACATTTAATCTGATCGATGTGGCTAAACTCATACAAATCAAATGCGTATACTTTATGTAATGGGGCGGAGGTGCGACTAAAAATTTGAAAGAACCTCAAATTGACTTAATGAATGAGTTTTGAAGAAAAATTCTGTCACAAAAAGTTGAGGTTAAGTTGACGACTGTCACCTAGGAAACAGATTCGCTGGAAGTCTACACTTGATTGGCATGACTGGTGATTGGCTACTTAAAGAGAGAAAAATTTTGTAGACCAAAATCGCCGCTAACAACCCAGTGCCGACACACGTTTTCCTTCCCTTTCTACCGAACCTAACACGTATTTTTCTTTAAATTTTAAGATGAGTTTCTCTTTACATATGGATAAAGGATCTCAATAAATATTTTTCGCCGAGTGATTAATTTTAGGTTACACTTAGTGTAAGCTTACACTTAGTGTAGTGTAGAAATGCGGTCTGCATGATGAATACAAATAAAAATAACTCCTTATAGATGTTAGGGATGGATCGACATCAATCGATCGACACAATATCTTATGATATTACCTCCTTTTTACGGTCTTAAATGATCCCTTGAATAAATAAAGAATCGCCATTTGTATGAAGACGACTAAGCAAATACTATAAAGCATGACTTCCTTTCTTTTTGGCGAGAGGCTGGGGTGCCGCCATTCTGGACTCGAATAATTATTGAGAAATTATTTTAAGCCCTCCGACGACATTACTTTTTTAAAAGGTTGTTTCCAATAAAATGCCTTTTGTATAGAAGTTAGAGAAAGCTTTCGTACCATGTTTATTCTCTCATGAAATCTGAAAATTTCTTCACTTCTGCGTAAGATTTATTCATTCATTTATTTTATTCACATACAACGAGCTTCAATCTAAACGATATATACATTATTCCTTGGCTTTAATATAGACTGTGTGGTTTAATTGAATCTATGAACGTTTGAACATTGGAAGAGGGTCATTATTTCGTGCCAGTTAACTAACTTACTTAGCGATACCAAGTTGATTTAGTTGCTTCTGTCATCTGAGACCATTTGTCTGTTTGAATATGCTATTAGTTGTCTCTCTGTATTTGCGAAGTAAAGCAAGCGTTAAGAGATTGGATACAAACTTTTCACGCCCGTGCCAAAAGGGTAAACATTACTCAAAATAGTGAAACGGAAAGTCGTGGTCTTCTTCATGGTCTATCATGGCTCAGTTCAAATGCAGTTTTCTTATTCTTTAAATGAAGTTTGTTACGCTTTTTAATTATCTACGTGAACTGCCATTTTGCACACGTGATATAATATGATTTGAGAGAGTTACCGCAAACTTATGTGAAAAATACTTTACGAAATTTTTCTTGGACCCAGTACATACAATGCTCGGGAACTATTTTCAAAGCTTTATTAGGAATAAATCAACGGTTCTCACATGTCCATCGCTTGAAGAATAAAAGAGAAGGTCCAATACGGCTGAAAACGAGATATCGATACTCGCCGTTATACACCTTCACCGATAAATTGTTAAGCTTTTTTGTTTATTGCAAACGTTACAGTACGTTACGTTGCGTTACGTTACGTTACGTTACATTACGTGTTCATTTTTAATCAAGGTTTTTAGTTTGTGCTATAAAGATCAGATCGGTATCTGAAAAAATGTCATTGACGCTATATTGAAACTTTATTTTAGAAACTTTTGGACCTCCAAATGTTTGCGATTATTGTAGGCGAGTGTGTAGGCAAATTGTACCTGTCTTTAAACTTTATTTTAGAAACTTTTCGAATAGATGTACCACGTTTTCATTTTCTATCCTTTTCAATATTATGAGTTTCCATCAACATACGATAGAAAGTTAGATAAATATGTGTCTAAAGTGATTTCAATTCTTGACCTACTCAAAATTATACGAATTGTATGAAGTCTTTAAAGTTTATTTCCATGTATTCTAAACGGAAAGAGAGACATATGCGTTCCCAGCGAGCCTAGTGATTGATATTTCGAATAAAAAATTGCATTACTTATATACTACTCCTAGGTACACCATGTTCGGGCGGAGGTATTTAAGACTCGGACGGACTTGAGGATGGATACTTCTTTCATTATATTAATCGGAATCATTCAGAATCATTTTTCGCATTTAACATTATGTTCAAAGTACAAATTTTCGAGATATTTTAATGAAACTTGACGTGTTTTGGCGAACGTCCTTTTCGTGGTTTATGATGATAGCTAGTCCAAAATAATGATTTGATGTATTAACTTAGTGTACTAAGCTTGGCCCACATGGATTTATTTTTCGAATCCTGTCTAGGTGTTCTCACGAAGAGTTAGCGTTTATAAGGCAACAAATTTACATTGAATTGCATTAGACGAACTCGTGTGTTACATACAATAGACGGCCTTGCTTCACTATAATGTTTTGGATTGTTATTTAGATCGGTTGATATCTGTGTTCTGTCCATGATTACCCAGGTTTGTTTGTGTTTCATCTATAGGTCACAATTCTCAGTACGTTTCACTGAAACTTGGTACACAGATACGTTTTGGCTTAAAACCGAACTCTACTGGAAATGAATAGGGTCCGAGTGCTTCTACGATCATTGGTCATATCTGACTTGGCATTTTGGATAATACCAAGTTTTTGAAGAGGTTTACTCTACTTATTTTATTTTATATTACAGTTATTTACTTTACTTATTATGGAGAGATTTTAAGGCAGATCAGATATACGATCATACTCAGGTTCCATGAAAAATGTATTTCATAACCAACAGTTATCCATATTGCTAGTTTAAGAACGTTAACTTTAATTTTCAATTGGTCCCTTGGGCATGGCTAAAGTAAATTTAAATCTAATTCGAACGAGCGAATGGGGAAATTTGAGAGGACGTGTGGTTATCCAAATCATGGCAATGTTCCGAAAGTCACCAAACTTAGTTGAGGAATATACTCGACTATGCTTAACAATGCATTAATTTAGTTGACGAAAAGTGACAAGAGTGTAACTTTTTACGCAAATACATAATCAAACAACATTCAGTGTAAAAAAAGCATAAGTAAAAGTTTTCTTTTTTTATTGTTCAGGTACATGTGTTTTTCGTTCATGTAGAGCTGTTTTTAAAAATTTTCCTTAGTGCATAAGTTAGCTGATTAACATAGATAATCATATTTGCATATATAGGTGCGTACGTTTGTTTACAACTAAATATATCAAAAATGTAAATTCACATAAATTTACATCACACATACACATCTTCGAACAATTACACAAATACAATGAGATCGTTGTACTCATTTCTGTAATAGACAAGTCTATGGCGTGGGGCAGATTATGAAACCACCTGTTAAATGTGTGTAGCGCTGATTTGTATATTCTTGAACAATTAAATATGACTCAATAGAAAAATACAAAAAAAAAAAAAAAAACACAAAGGCAAAGAAAAAATATGCAACGATTAAGTGCTTTACATATGTTTCACGATGGATTGCGGACACTCGACATCTCAAATCAGTATTGAGTTAGGTCGGTCCCTAATATATTTCGGTAATACTTTTACATGATCATTATAAGCATTAAGTAGACAAGAAGGTACCGAACGCCGAAGAATATATACAACGTTATTTAACCCGCAATGTAAGTCCTGAACGTAAGGTTTGAATTGAATGCAAAAATTACTATATGAATTTCGATTCCGAGTGAAAGCTTCCGTTCCCTTCTCTTATGCTACAAGGTTATATTAAGTTTATATGGATGTATGCAATATTCAGAAGAGCTTGAGACAGAACTATCTCTTACTGTACCGATCGATTCGGTCACCTTTCGAATCGATTCGAGGTTATCTGTCCGCCTGTTCGTTCTGTGTTTGTATTGAACCTACGCCAATATGTATTGACCCAAAGGCGAACGCTGTTGAGAATGGCTTGGGACGGGCCACTTTCTCCATCATTTCCAATATATTGAAAAGTCGTTCTATGAACCACTGTATTAAGCGAAGTGGTATAAGGTATTTATTGGTGCACCGTGTCCCACTATAGTGTTTTTTCTTGTTTATTATCTCAAAGTTGTATTCCATCTATTAATATGGCCGCGTTCTAATGTTTACGAAAATCTCTATAGAAATCGTAATTATCGTGTTTTGTTCACTCCTAGTGTCTTGCGTTATATTATAATTCTACCCCATCGCTAATCGAAATCTGTAGATAGTAGCTATAGGCTACTAAGAGCTAATTAGCTCATAAGCCTGCTCTCTAAAGCATTTGTGATCAAATTACGCCAATTTATGTCTATTTAACCCGATGAGGGCTGATCAACATAAATTTGAAATGTATGGCGAAAACATCAGCTTTCACGTTTGTGGAAGTTCCAACAACAAGCGATACATAGACGGCCGAGCAGTTTAGCACAAATTGTCCAAGAATTCCGTCTTGATTATCACGATGTGTGTCCTTTCCATTCAATAAGTGAATTAGCACAGTGTCGCCTTTGAATAGTAGATATGAAGATGACAGGAATCTGAACGAAATATTTTCTGTCAGCCTAGCCTTCCCTTTTTGAAACGCTCTATTAGGTACATTGTTTGCCTTGAGAGTTTGAAAAACGAGGCTTATTACAAGAGAAGCGCAGCGTGGCACTAATGCAACTTAGTATCTGACGTTAAATGAGGATAACATGTGCTAGAAACACATTAATGTCGGTTGAGGGTCTGAAGGCAAAACAGTCGACAACTCACATTCGCTTAGCGATAAATTTTAATTACTTACCACCCGAAGCAAATATGAAAATATAAACGAGAAGAAGTGTTTTAATCGAATTGGGTTAACCATGCACTACGCCCTACTTTGCTTCCTTGCTTGAATACAATTCTTCGCTTATGTTTACGGTAAACTACCAAAAATTATATCTTGTTCTCACAAAAAGGCCTACCTACTCTGAGAAGCATTATATGGCAGAGGGTCTTAAAATGGAATTGACGTCAGCCCAATTTAGTAAAGTAAATTTGTTATCAAAGAACTTATTATCAAAAATTATAAAATGCTATTAGGCGTACTTTTCATTAGGACTCTTATCTGGAGAGGGGACCGAAAAATAGTCCTATATATTCCATACAGTACCACAGCAAATGTCGCAGTATGTCGTATAAGTATTTCGTACCAGATTGTAGGTTGCATCATAAAATATTAAGAAGTCGAATTTTTTGCCTTACGGGGCCTTGCTTTCTGTACATGAGCAGGTTCGAAAAATTATCTCACACCATTCAAATTTTCTAGATTCACTCTCATCACGACAAAGTAATTTCCTTCAGTAAGGTTAAATGTTAAGCATATATCAAGAGCGAAATACAATGTTCAGCTTAATACGAATTTTAAATACCTACAAGCTGGCAATAAAATAGGAGAAAAAGCACTTTTATATTATGATTATTATAATGGTTGCGGTTGCATTAATAAGCGATAATGCATTACAAACACATTATTAGCATATATTATATATATATACGCGATATTTAAGATCGTAGAGACGAAGAAGAATACTCCAGCTTATTTACTACAATTCAGACCGATTTATCGGGTTTTCAAATTCGTGCTGGGGACGTTATTAGCGCAAAATTTTAGGGCATAACTTTATTGTCCTGAAGAAAGTTTTAAAATTGTAGTCGAAGCAAAAGTACATGCAATTTTCTTTTTACACGAATTTTTTTTTACACGTATTTTTTGGGAACGTATCTATCGTGTAAAAAGCGAATTAGGTGTATAATAAAATCGTTTTTTTTTGTAGATAAAGGTGAGATGGAGTTCACATTGACTTAATTGATTTGTAAACTAACCTAAAAGGGGGTGAAAAGAAGAAATTTGAGTTTAAATTTTATGTTCTACAAGCAAACTGGTCGGAACGCAAATGTATTGATCTTTTTGACGAAACATTTTCGAAGAGACAAAGCTTTATTCTAGTGATACAGAAATCAAGAGTTGTCTCCCTACAATTTTGGTAACAAACTTCGTGTACACGGTGTATAACGGCCAAGTGTTTTCATTTAACAACTTAACTCGACAAAAGGAATTTATATGGCATAAGTCCATGATAATCGAAGAAAACTTAGTTCTACCAATTTTTGATTATCTTTGCTTAGATATTTTGTAGGGGTTTGGATACAAGCCTTGCGCACAGAAACAATTTCATCGCAAAGCAATCGGCCTTCAAAACCGGTATTTTCGATTCGTTTTTATAGGCTCAACTAAGTCAAGGTGACGTCGCCAAAGCGATTTTTTTTTGACTTTCTTGGAAGCCCAGTGGTTGGACAGAGGTCACAGAGGTCACTGAATGAAATGAATAAATTGGGCGATTGAGGAATGATATAAACTGAATTTCCAATACTCTGTCAGAAGGTCCATTATTGCGATGCGAAAATTCAAAATTTTTCAACCAGAATTCTCCCGATTAAAGTCACACAAATGACGTATCACGATCAAATTGGAAGAGTTTCGACTTTCGACGGAAAGAGGTTGCGACGCCTTATATCACATTGTTTTAGCACTTTTTGATCAGAGCATTGTGTAAATTAACATGCTTTACTTTACGAGTAGGGTGGAATAAGTATGTACATATATAATATATGCAAGGGTAAGAGAATGTTTTCAGTTGTTTTTCTATGTATATGAGAAGAATTATAATATGTGAAGTAAAGAAAGAGGGGCACTAATGTTTATGAATCATAAAGCCGGGGATTGTTGTATTAAATACAACTAAAATAATAACGACAACAATAGCAAGAACAGCAGCAGCAGCAGCAGCAACAACACTGACAATAACGTAATAAATTGGTTATGAATGTAAATATGAAAGTGTTTAACTTAATAGACATAAGAGTGATATGTGGAAGAATAATTTATTGTTTTTTACAGTACGATATGTTAAAACAGAAAGCAAAAGTGAGGAGAAATGAAAACGAACAATTAAAAGACCATAAAAACTTCTAAAGACAAAGAAAAACAACAGATACTCAATTAAAAGCAAAATATATTTAAAGAAAAAAAAAACAAAAAAAAAAAAACAACAGTAAAGATAATAACAAAAAGTATCCCAAATATTAAATTGAAATGAAACCAACGCAGAGCTCTCGCTTACTCTATATACACTGTTGGGCTGTGCTCGCTTTTCGTTTCGATGCAATATGTCAATACTGGGGAATAATAATAGCAAGAGCAACACAGAAACGTTGGCGATAAATGCTTAAAATGAGTAAAGAAGAGCATTTAAATCGTGTTTACAAAAACAAAAAAAACAAAGTCAGTTATGCTGACAATGGCGGTGGAAAAACCGCTCGCAACAACAACAACAATCAAGAACCGTATAATAATAACAATTCGGTTTGTGCGAGCAAGCAAAGGGATAACAACAACAAAATTGATGATAATCATTTTACGGTCGAACGCTCAAAAAACAAGAGCGCAACACTTAATAGCGGATATCGTTCACTAGCAACGGAACAGCTGAACGAAACGCTTGACAGAAAATGTCTAGCAGAGACGTCGTGTCGTGAGTATGAGAATGTGAATTTCACAGATCTTCATTTGCTCGATAAGAAATTGCTGTTGCAAAAATATTTTCGAAGCGCCCTAGTCGGACCGCGTTCCAATGTTTACGAGAATCTATGTAGAGGTTGTAATTATGGCGTTTTCACCGCTCGCGGTCCCCTGTGTACGTTTTGCGAGTGCATTGTCAGCGGTGTGCCGGCGGTAAATGAATTATCGTACAATAGCTCAACAAATATTTACGAAAACGTTTGTGAGCAATGCAATCAAATTTATAGCGCTAACGAAGATCATTGCAATTGTTTGACTGCACCGAAGTCTATCAATAATTTTGGTAATAAATCGAAACATAAAAGTGTAGAGCATTTAGAAAGTTTGGCGATTAAGCAAAAAGTGAAAGTAAAAAAATCGAAATCATTTAATAAAACTGATAATAAGCGAAAAATTCTAAGTAACTTCTTGGACAATTGGAAGCGCAATAAAAGTGCAGATAGCGTTTCCTCGTCGAAGATATCGAGTAAGAAATCTTTGGAAATCGTTCATAATGTGGAAGGTTACGATCAAGTCTTCCACACTCAGGAGACATTCGATTTGCAACGTATGTGCGAATTAAAACGCAATGAGACCAGTCATAGCGATCAGCATATTTATGGGCGTTTAAAGCAAAGTGATCTCATTGCGAAAAATTCACACACTCTACCGCCTCAACTGGTGCCAACAACGCAAAACACGCGCACACCCTTACAAAAAAGTTTAACATCCTCTACAAATTCTACGACATCTAGTGGCGACGGTTCAAAAAGTTCAAATTCAATAAAGTCATCGAGCAAGCGTCCGCGTATCTCTAAACCTAGATTATTACGTTTACGTAGCAGCAGCAGCAGCAGCCAAACAGAAATTCAGGAAAGCCAGAGCGAAGAGAAACAATCGCTTTATTTACCCGATAGTGTTTGTCAGTGGATGACATCATTGCGACGCGAAATCTATAATTATAGCACGCACGGTTTAATAAATAACGATGATAGTAGTGACGTTTATAGTTTGTGTTATCCAAAGAGTATTCCGGCAAAGAATTCATTGATTTATAATCAGGCGCCAATGACTAATTATCCAAATATTAAAAAATTGCACGAGCTCGAGTTTCATAACGACGAGCAATATACTGAAGACGATGATAACAGCGGTAGCGAGTCGTTAGACAGCGTCAAGAATGTTTTACTACGAAATCATAGAAACGACATTAGCTCTCTAGAGTTTATTCAGCGGTCAACACCTTCGGATCATCATTATCAACGGATGGTTCACGAATTTAAATTGAATTTATTGATTAACAAGGAAATGCATTCCTCTTGTAACGGCAGTTGTAAAAACGTTAACACATTCGGCAAAAATGGTAATAAGGTCTCATTATCATCATCATCATCGTCGTCCTCATCTTCAACAGGTGTCGATAGTTTGCCGATCCCCTTCAGCCCAGTAGTTGGCAGCTGCTTAAGAGAGCCAGCAGCAAGCAAACGCAATAATGTATACCTGAAAGTAAATGAAGGTAAACATTATTGTACGAAAGATACGGAGAAGAGAGCAGATAATAATGAAGAGCGTGGAAGTGTTTTATTTAAATATCGAGGTATGGCTTATGTCCACTCTGAAGACTATATAGCAGTTAGTCATCCGTTGCCTTTGCAAGTGGACGGTAGTGTATGTTGTAATGTCGCTCGCAAACGTCACGGCATACACGAACGTAACTCGGAATTCGTTAACGATATATTGACAGTATTTGAAAATCTCTTACAAAGAGATAAACAAACGCAAGATCATAAAATTCTTGAAGAAAATCATTTAGAAATTTCATCATCCAAAGAAGCTCATCTCAATGATACGGTAAACGTTGGCGTCGCGGCAAATAACGAAACAAAATTCGATCATACTTCAATTTCAAATACATTGCAACCATATGTTGCCGCTAAAGAGAATATTGTTGCAAACGGAACTAACACAACGCTAACCCAAATATTTGATCTTGTCCATCTTATCAACAATTTATGGTTATCGCTTAGTTTAAACATAGTAACGATTTATTATGATAAACCATTAAAAGTGTTTTTGCAATGCATCGCCCAAACAAAACAAAAAATTTGTAACGAACGCCGTTCGTATAATCAGTTGGTGAAAAAATATCAACATTTTCACAGCAAATACAAATTGAAACAATTGAGAGCTAAGAGCTCACTACCAGTTCATAAGTGCCGCAGTTTGAATGTAGAGCTTGACTTTAACGAAGCAAACGGACAATTTTGCGGCAACGCAACTAACAATGAGCCAACGGCAATAACGGCAATTGAGGAAATCAATTATAATAATAATAATAATAAAGCAAACAACATACAAGATACGTTCAACGATTTAAATCAAGAATCTATATATATGAAGAGTATTCGGTTAAATAGTACAAGTGTTTCGACAAGTGCTCCAGTAACAAGTGTTGACGTAAATAAGAAACTAAAAATTCCTCCTCAAGTACCGAAGAGAGATCCAAAAACGCATTTGTGCTCCAATTTTAAAAATAAATTCGAAGATACATCTCTTGTAGCAACAACAACAACAACAACAACAACAACAATAACAACAACAACAATGACTGTGCCCACAAATAATTCGTCATCGAATACACGAAATCGCACCGTAGAAGATGACAGTATCTATCAGCCTATATGGAAATTTAAGACAGTGGGCGATGTGCCTGATATGGATTATTATGAAATGAATGCAAACGCGACAAAAGATACGAATGTAGTGAAATTATGTCAAAATACCAAAGACGATGATTCATCCTTAATACCAGAAATTTTAATTTCATACAACGATCATGATCACGTAGAAGATCACAACGAATGGGAAACGGATGATGAGTTTATGTTCACAACGCAATTAGAAGAACCAAATTTCTCATCTTCCGTATCGAAAGGTACAATTTATTCGCATCACAGCTCCAATTCGAGCTCTATCGGTGATCCTTCTTTATCGGGCAGTACAGTGACTGGATTCGCTAGCAGTACAGCCACTTTAGCTTCCGCTCTCAGTTACAGTCTTAGTCACCATCTCTTTCGTAGCGTTGGTATATTTTACAGTGTAACTGAACTTAAACTACGAGCCATTGTCTACGACTATGATCGTATACAGGCATCTCTGTATTTCGCTAAATCTGAGATACCATCTAACAAATCAATCTTATACAATACGAATAACACTAACAATGACGACAGTGGCATTGGTAAAACGCCCAGTCCCAGCATGTCTCAAAAAAATTGCACTTCTTCCCCCATGCTCCCATCAAGTGTAAGTCAAGTCTCGCAACGAGAAATTCCCAGCATTAATAGTGAAAGTGCTTGCCATGATATAATACAACAACAATCACAGCAACAGCTACCGCAACGATATCCAAAACAACAACAACAATTGAAAACCGAAACGCTTTACTCATTACCTGACTGCGTACAGGCTTGGAAATTTCAGCTTTTAGATGTTAATTATGCGGAGGATGAAGAAGACATGGTAAGTGCTTTACGATGAGAATTTTTTTAAAAGACAAAGCGTCTTTTTCTTCTTCTCCCTGAAATATAAAATGTAATTAAAAGAGCTACCTATGTTTAGGAGAAAATATTTTGGAAATATTGGTTTCGTTATTGTTGCATAGAGGAGCGTAACAAAGCGTACATATAAGTTTATTAACCTCTAACTATGTACAACATATAACCTGACCACTAGGTAGGTAAGAGTAGAAATAAAGATCGTAACTTCTAATCCATATATTCTTTATATATATATATAAATATGGATAGGTATATAAGTACATATACATGTGTATATGTATATACATATATATATATATATGTATGATTGTTGAAGTAAAAAAATTTCCTTTGAGTTTACATTCTTAACGGTTTTACTGAAACGCTTTCTTTCATTTGCAGCGTTAAGAATATATATATATATATATATATATATATGTATATATATATATATACATATATATAGGTATGTACGCGGTCCATATAAAGTATTTGTAATGTTTTCATAAACAAAGAGAACTGAATCCTAACCATTTTCCAATTAATTATCATGACTAAACAAATACGAATCCGTGTGGCTGCTTGATCACGCTATACTGCCTGCTTAACGGTGTGTGTGTCCACAATTAAAAACTAATTGAAGCAAACTTTATTAATTGCTACTATCAGGATACTTGCTGTTAAAACGATTTATTTCATTTTAAGATATTTTTGATATTTAGTTTAAATTTGTTCCGAAATATCTTACTTAGACGAGTCTCTTACCACTAACAAAGTAAACTGATTGATTTAGTGTGAACAGCTATGTGTATATATAATATATTATATATATATATATATAATTCAAATTAAAAATTTAATGCAGTGAGCTATAAGAGATGAGATGTTAAAGTTTTAAATGTGTAGCGATCGGTATATTACAGTTTTGCCGACTGGTGGCAGGAGGTAATGGGCATAAGTTAAGGTGATGCTCCCATTTTTTAAACATAATTGTGAATTCTTCTTGGTAATATTCAATTAAAAATCGCTTCGTGATGGATCGGAAGTTGCTTTTTTCTATCAAAACACGTTTCGCGAATAAGTGCAATTACCTTAGCGAAGCCTGTTCCTAGTGTTGGTAAGCAAAAAGTTCTTCATTATAAACTGAAAATCAATGCAAAAAACAAAAACTTTCACTAAACCCAAATTTGAAAGCTGATCGGTAAAATATTTTTTTCACGGTTGATCACAACCCATATCGCAAGGAAGAAACAAATTTTTTCAATCTATCGAAAATCTATTTGTTTTCTTTCTTGTCGTTCCAAACGCATATCGTCTTCAATCGAAAACAAGCTCGCTGTCTACGTAAAATTAAAATATATTAGGGCGCTCGGATCGAATAGACGTTGCTGACCGAAAATTGTTCTTTGATGAATCAAAAAAGAAAACACCATCGATCTCTGATCAAACCTTAAGCCAAAAATTCGTGCGCTCGATTTATCGAAAACGCGTTCTGTTGTCGACATGAAATCGTTTCGCGATCTACCGATAGCTCTTCCTTATAGAAATTAAAACTTTTTCGCGACAGAAGAAAAACAGCTTCACGACCTATCAAAAATCATTTTTTGGCAGAAAAAAGCTTTCAGATTAACTGATAACTGCTCTGAAAACGGCTAGAAATCAATTCTGAATCTGTCAAAAATTATTCAAAGATTATTCCAACATTAATGCAAAAGCGACTATCGGCAATTGCATGTTCACTTTGTACACCTTTTCGTCGTCGAGAGAAGGTCATTTCGTATTCACTTCAAGATCAATAGAGAGGAAAGAAGATCGGTTATTGTTCTGTTGCTTTTGATGCTTCAAGTCGCTCTTGAAAAGAATGGCAGATGCAAGAGCGATATGCGAGAGACCTTCAGCTGTGTTTAACTATTATATAACAAAAAAAGCAAAAAAAAAAAAACAGTTAGTCAGTATCCATATAATTTCCGCAAGTCAGGCAAATGCATTTACGCATGCATGAGCATAAAGCATTGAGAGAAGACAATGGTCCCCATATTTGGATTAAATACAAAATTGTAAAATGTGTTAACTTGTGTTCTCACATATATATGGAATCAATAAAATCGTAAACAAATCTAATAACTAATAAATTGCAAGCAAAACATAAGACTTTTACTATTATGATAATTAATCCATCATTTAATATACGTTATGTTGTTTATCTAAGCCTTGTTTATTGCGTAGATCTGTTTGTTATCTAATTAAAACAATTAGTGTTATCGATATCGTGCACGTACGCGTATATGATATTTCAATACGATGTATGTTTTGTTAATATACGCGCACATACACTCACACTCGCACACGCATGCACTTATTTATATAAAAAGCTCATATATTTGACGTGGTGTGTATGTATGTATTAATAAAACTTCATTGAAATAATTTTTTATTAATAGGAAACTAATTAATTCGACTACGTAAACATCGTTGCTGAATTTATTTGGGAGGCGAGATACTTCCTATTCACTTGCTTTTCTAAGGAATTCCTTATATGTATATAGATTTAATAGATTTGCTTTTTAAAAATTCCATTGCAATTTACCGTAAAATTTTTTATATCGTATAAGCATATATATATATATATATAGTTTTTTTTTTTTTATATGCGAGGGAATGTCACTTATACGTATAGGTGGCGTTCAACAAGGATAGAAAGGTAGAAATAAAAAGTCAGATGTGTTTTGTGTTTGTACGTTCGACTTGAAAGCAATAATATCGGTAAGGGTGGGAAAGGTCATCGTAGGTAGAATGTGGCCGGCAGTGCAGGTGCAGACCGCTGATTGCCGCTAGTGTGTTAAAATTAGTGAGTGTACAGTGAAAATTCAGTCAGTAAGTGCAACATGCAAAAATTTAAATTGAAATTACGAACAAAAATCAATTTCCCAACTCTAACTAACACGTGTCACTAGCGTATGTGCGACTGACTTCTGATCAAAGTATTCTATCAAAATTACAGTTTGAAAAAAAAAGTTTTTTTATTCTGGATTCATGTTAGATGAAAAAAAAATTCATGTAAAAAAAAGTGTATTTGCTTTCATTGGTGAGCGGTGTTATTTCAAAATCGTGTAAAAAAGGCTTTGTAAAAAAAATGCTTGTATTTATTTCACTCTCTTAATTCATGTCAGCGTAGACTACACTATCTCGATGATTAGGTTCAACATCTAATCTAGGCGTACGGGAAAACACAACGCTATACCGTTTACACAGAAGATTCATTTATCCATTACATACATCATATATTAGTTTAGAAGCATCCTTTCATTGCGTCGATTACTTTTTTCAGTCAATTTTTTTTTTTTTTTTTTTTGGCTTATCATACTATTTTGCCTTGTGGAGTGTGTGGAAAAAAATTCATTAGCCAAAAGAAGTTTTTTTCTTGAATTTTCGAGCTTTTCGCCAGGCGTTTAAAAAGGACTTCCTATGTCGAATGAAATATTCATAGCAGAGACTAATGCATGTTTTTATTATACTTTTTGTAGCTTTGTAGAAAATTCGATATTCCGAGGCAATAGTCACAACAAATCTCTTTAACATCAACGTTGTTATAAAACGAGGTTGCTATACCACGAACACAACAAAAAAAATACCAGTGCTTGGCTTGCGACTTGTGATGTCTCTGTGATGTTGCTCAGTACACGGCTGTCGGTCTTAAATTCTCTTCTCTTACACTTACATTAGATTGGATATAAATATGTCAGCTCCATATATATTTATATGTATGTTTGTACAGGAATGTTTGCCATAAAAATGTAGTCATGGAAACAAGATCACAGTTAGAACAAGCATTCGGCGAACATACAACAATCTCAATATCTTCTTGTTAAATGCAATCAATTTCATACATTCGTTAAATGCAATCAATTTCATACATTCGTTAAATGGAACATATTTCACTTCATCCCTGTTTATTATTTGTGTTAAAATTTCAAATTGCTATACGCTATATCTATATCGCAAGTTGCTAATCAAAAGATTAAAAAAAGTGGAGAATTTGTTTTTTTGTTTCATTTACGTGCCCTTCGTCTCTAGCATAGACACTACTCTCGTTACACTCTATTTTTGTTTAATATATTGTACAAAATGCACTCAAGTAAAGGTAAAGAATTTTCCATCCGAGTCCAATAATGTCTCGGTCGTATATGGGGTTATATCATAACAATTTGATAATAAGAAGCTTTGAAGATAACTTGATAAAAAATCACTTTGCGAGAGTGAAGTGACTGTGGTCCGAAACCAGCTGGACCAGCTGGGTCTTAAACTAAAGAAAACCAAGCAAAAAGTTATAGTCGGCCACGGGCCACCGTTAAATATCATACATCACTTCGCTTAAGATAGTTATTCATATGAGGACTTTTCAAAATAAGCTGTTATATGAGAACTGGTCGGAACAGTGGCCCCGTCCAAACCATTTTCAATAGCCTTCGTCTTTGGCTCGCCTACTAAAGAGTTGCGATCCTACACGAATTGCGATCTTTAAGATGATCATAAGAAAACAAGACGGACAGAAGAACAGAAAGACAGACAAGCTTAGCTCGACTCAGAAAATGATTCCGTATTGATCGGCATAACGAAAGGTATCTCTCAGCATAAACTTAATATATTCTGTACCAAAAGTGGTGTAGGGTGTACAATTTATGTGCATTCATAGGACAGTAGACGCGATTTAGTATTAATACGATCAAGTCACACCTTTGGAACTAGTAAATGAAACTAAAATGTTTCGTAAAAGAAAAATGCCCCATAATCCATAGAAAGACTGTAGATTTGCGCCTGATGGGAGAATAGATCAGCTATTCGAAGAACTTTGCAGAAGCTGCTAAAATGTAGGAAAATTGGAATTGTGGGAGAAAAGTTTTTTGCAAGTCAGAAATTATTAATTGTCTTCTACTGGAGAATGTAACTTTACTTTTATTTTGATTTCATTCCCAAGCAGTTTTTCTACCGCACATACTTCCAAATGAATTTTGAAGCTGTATGTGTAAAATGAACTGAAGCCATTCACAAAATTAGTAAAGAAGACATGGTTTCAACGACTTACAGGCGATTCCAGTATGCTACGATGTATATTTGATACCGTTTTTATGATGATATGGTGCTTCTGTCTACTGCCATGTTCGCCTTAACCTCGTCAATTTAAAGAATGTACATATATATATATATATATATATCCATATATATATATCCATAGTTCTTAAGTTTTTCAAGTTGTACTTTTTATAGTCGACAAATGCTTAAATAAAATTTTATATAACACAATCTGAAGAATACTTTGTTCACGAAGTATTGTCATTATTCCATTCAAATGTTGAGCTATATAAGTAACACTTGGTTTTGCTAATCATCATGTAACAACTGCCTGCTAGAACTATTGAAATTTTTGCATCTAGATATTCTCTGATTGCAAAGAGTTAAGTGAACTTTTTATACAGCGATGGCATTACATTTTGCAATTTTGTGTCTTTAAAAACTAATTTTAAAATAAAAAAAAACAACTATGCTGTTTATGGACTAAGCACGACAATCACGTCATCGCTATACGATTAAATACCCACCTACACCGTTCACAAAAAATTGTCTACAAAAAGCATCTCGACATTTAGCTGAGATTTCAAAACTGTGTCACACCGAACTAGTATTTGTGAATGTCTACTGAGCTTAAGCCATTTCTTGACCCTTCAACAACGAGTGCGGGAAAGTGAACAATCCACGTTAACTTCGTGAGAACAAATCGTATTAGAAGTAATAGAAGAAAGTTGATATTAAAGTTCAAAAAGTTCATGTCAAGAAATGGTAAGACATTTGTTATTACTAGCTAATGTCGTCTAGCAAGACGTAAGACTTCCATCTGTATTCTTGATAGTTAGAGCGGTAATAAATACGAATCTGAAAGCAACGGTCGGTAGCTGTCGTCCCATCAAAGTTAGATGCTATGGCGGGGTATTAGAAATTAAGAGAGCTGGACTGCGGACTGAACTTAACGCCTAAAGCTAAAATTTACTTTTATCCGCTCGACGAATAGTTAAATATGGATTTGGCTAATTTTAAAAAAAGCAATCTGTGAACACTACTTAGACTGGCTGCGACAGAACAGTTACAGCGAGAAATCTATCTTTAAAGAGAACGATATTTTTAATTTAATTTCCGAAAACTCGGAACTTTTCAGACAACGTGCTGGTAAGTCTCCAAAACACATAGTTGGAATTATATGGTACTCGAGTTCCCCTTAATTACTTACATTACATACATTCCTACAGCATTTACATTATTAGAATATGGAAAGTTTCACCCACGTTTGTTTAATGAAACTCTTATCTAAAATATAAATTTTTTGAAGGAAATAGATAGTCTTTCTGCATGTACATCCAATTCTCTTTTTACACGAACTTGTTTTAACACGAGTTCAAAAGAAAAAAAATTTCTGGTTTTACACGATTTATTTTGTTTCAACACGATTTTTAATATTCCAGGAATTTTTCTTGAAACTCACGGAACAAAGAGCGAGAAATTTTTTATAAAATATTTAATGAATTAAAATGTGTAAGCACGAAATAAATTAAGTGAACTCTAACAAGAACTTTTTAATATTGTTTACACCTAATTCTCTTTTTACACGAATTTTTTTACACGTATTTTTTGTGAGCGTATCTATCGTGTAAAAAGAGAATTAGATGTATTTAATTTATATACATGTAGTAAGGGGAACGGGATTTCATATATACACGCTTACGTGTTTCTTTTTATTATTATTATTTAATTTTACTTTCAATGTCAGTGGAGGTAGTAAACAAAATCACATTGACCTTTCGCATGCATTTTTCGACAGCGAGATTATACGCGAAGTTGTCAATCATCGCATTACAGGTACACACATAGAGAAGCACACGTAGCCTTATACAAATTTATTGTAAATATGAGCCCGTGGGTTTTTAGGCAACATGGTGAGGTAGAGTTCTGCATGATTCAATTGCGTGCTGGTCATGGAGATTTCCGGGCGCACCTACATAGGTTTAAAGTCGAATTTAGGACAAGAAAGATATTAGAAGATGAAGCATGTGGCTTTTGTCCGTCTGAAAAACGAAAGGAAGAGATAGAAAGGTAAAGGTTGGAATGGTGGTTACCGGTAATATGTGTTAAAGAAGCAAAAAAATTGGGGAGTGTCAACCCACGTTTGTATATAATGCTTGAATGATGCCATACACTTTTATATATATTCACATTTTTATGTAAGTACGCGCGCGCGCGTGTGTGTGTGTATGTGTTCGAACCCCTTCTTCATCAGCATGCTTTACATATTACTCACTTAAATTGTTGAGTGTCGCATTTGAAAGTATGTCAAAGGCCAGCAGTTCATAAACATATTCGTCTTTTTCCCCCCCATATCAGTGCAAGCGACTTTGTCGTTGACGAATCGAATGTGCAAAATCCTATGTTCGTTAGTAATATCATTTTGTCATCTACAGATAATTTTGTCAAACAATTATCACCATGACTTTACACCTAATTTAGGTAGGAACTGCATGACACCAAAAATATATACACATATTACATATACGCCTATAGGCATTTCATTTTGTATTTGCGTATGTTTACGACAACTGCATTTTGCAATTCTTCTACACATTTACACTTTTCTTAAATATGTACAGAAAATTGTTCGAAGGTTATTAAGCACATATTAATAAATATTAGAATAGTTATTAAGACGTCAGTGCATATTCTGTCGATTCGCCCGCCTATCACCAGGGGATGCAGCAGATTGTTTCTCTACAAATTAACATTCATAAAATATATATATATTTTTTTAATTAGAATCGAAGATAAATTGACTTCAGTTTCGACACTTTGTTTACCAGTTTACCCTATGGTGTTGATTAGCTTCTCACTACTTTCGAAGACAAAGGCTAACGAGGATGATAGATTATTGAGTAGGATTTCCACTGTTTCATCTGAAAGCTTTTAAGTTTTACGCAATAGTACGCAACTATACCTCTGCAATGTGCGCAACGTAGCTTTTTCGGGCTATAAATAAGTCAAGTTACGTGCCAAAAGATGCCAAATAAGCCCCAGCTTGAGTTGAGTTTTCTGACTTTCAACTGACATATGAAAATTGCCGAGTATATTATCAAGCGGAATTGCGCAGTTCGACTAATTGCATTAATTTCTATACTAAATTTTAGATGGTCCCGATAAGTCAGTGTATCAATTATTGATTCGATTACAGTTATAGTTTCGTGTTTTTCGATATTTTGGACAAGTTTTCAGTTTCGTTTTATGAGTACCCGCTAGTCGATTAATATTAGTAGGTAACAAGTGACAAAGCCTCCGATCAGGCGAATAGATCAGTGTCAAACAAAGTCAGATTCCGAATACATTATGATATGAGGTCTCTGGCGCTTGCTGTTGCAATTGTGCATCGCCCAGCTGTAATTTATAGAAATCCATAGAAGAATTTTTTTTTCTGCATATCGGAACGTTTCGATCAGAAGGTTTCATATAGAGGTCAGTGTATCTTTCTGTCGAAAGAGGCACACGTAATGTTAAGGAACGCAGGAATATTAACATTGACTGAAAAGCGAGCAAAGAAAGACAACCCGTATTCAAGTGACTTCAAAATGCGAACACAACTCCATTCACTCCGTTCAGTGGCAAAAATGAATTGAAACGTAATGTAAAAAGCTCTCAAATTTCTGACGTCATGTCGGAATGAAACTACTTGCAAATATTAGCAGCAACAACTTGTACAATAAAATAAATATTCCCGCATAAGACTGGAAAGAATTACGAAAATTGCCTTAAGTTTTACTTTCAAAAACGATCCGTTGCTTCAACCCTAACTTTCGACAAAATATTACTCATGGATTCATTTTGTCAGCTATCTTTTTGAAACTTACAATTAATGACAGATTGGAATGGGACATGCGTTCTTCGTCGTCCTTGACTTTGTCGTACAATATTGTATCGGCTGCATAGAGAGTTTCTTTGGAAACATATAATGTGAAGTAAACTTTTTCTTCGGCGCTTTTATCGATGATTAAAATGAAAACGATCGATCTCGTCATCTTATGCGCTACACATAAGCTATCATCTGTAGATGATACAGAGTACTGTACAATTATTATATCTTACACCGCTTGTGGTGCAAAGGTGAGTTAAGTTTGTGCGGATGTATGCAACACCCGGAAGTAGTTGAGATAGACCCATCTCTTATTATACCGATCGCTTCAAGAAGCAATTCTAAGCTTGTCTGTCCATTTTATGTTCTTGTGGAGGATATTGAAAATCTTTCAGATCGGACCACTTCTTCGACCAGTTCTCGTATAACAGCTTATTTTGTAAAGTCTTTACTTTGCAGTGAATAACTCACTGTACTAGGCAAAGTGGTGTAGGGTGCTTAATGGCGGGTCGCTATAATGTTTTTATTTGTTAAAAAATAATCGAAATATCATCAGGTAATGCTAGATGTAAAAAGCGCAATAGGATTTCAACCGAACGCGCCCCCAATTTTGTTTGGTATTCAAGGTAGTTCACTTTCCATTCCATTCTCCAAAAGTCTTACTGATGTCCACTTCTCTAAATTGCAGGAAAATGTTAATCATTAAATAACCAAGAAAATCTTTGGTAGCCTTAGAACATAGTGTCAGTGTCTGTTGCCAGTTATTTAATTTAGGTTGCAGCAAACGAATAAAAAAAACAGTTCAGAGTTTATCAGTATAGGCCATCATGACAATGCTCGAACCACACACATCTTTGATGACCGGGAAAAAATTGGCAGATTTTCACTGCGAAGCTCTGAAGCATTCGACTACTATTCGTATCGTTATCTGCTAAAGTCTTTCATTAGTATAAACGCGCGTTTAAAAGACTTCTGTACAAATCAGTTGACGTACTTTTTTTTGGTTCAGAAATTCTAAAGATTCTACGATGATGGTTTTATCACAAAAATGCAAAAAGTAATAGATAATAATGGTTATTATAGGTTTAGATAAAATTCATTTTTAATAAAAGAAAAATTGAATAAAAATGTGATGAAAATTCTCTGAATGGTTGTTGTTCGAGTCGATATTTATAAAAAGTGCCTCACAGCAGCTCATTCAAACAGGCCACCAGTTTATTGAAAATGATCATAAACACAATTAAATCGGATCGTCCTTGGGCGAGGATATGCCAGAATATAAGGTCGATAACTGCGAGCTGTGAGTTGAATATAGAAACTCATGGACACATTTTAGGCAGAGAGATAGGCTTAAATTGATTTAGAGAATAATTCAAGCAATTATGGATGTTGCATACACCCGTGTAATCTTAACATGCCTTTATCACCAGTGGGTATAATAAGCAAGCGATAGCCCCGAAAATTTCGTGGACAACTGGCAACGCGACTGTGCAACTGATAACACGCATTGCTTATGGTTTAAATTTAATGTGAAAATTTATATTTATTACAAACGAAATAGTAAGTACACCCAATTCTCCTTTTACACGATTTTTCTTTACACGAATTTGATTTAACACGAGTTCAAAAGAAAAAAATTTCTTTTTTTACACGGATTATTTTGTGTTAACACGATTTTTAATATTCCAGAAATTTTCTTTTCCATAGTAGAAGTTATTTTTTATAAAATATTTAATGAATTAAAATGTGTAAGCACGAAATAAATTAACTGAACTCTAACAAGAACTTTTTAATATTGTTTACACATAATTCTCTTTTTACACGAATTTTTTTTACACGTATTTTTCGGGAACGTATCTATCGTGTAAAAAGAGAATTAGGAGTATTGCACTTTTCCTATTCACAAAACGAACATTCCTTTGAATAGATATTTTTGTTAATAAAAAGCTATTCAAGTAGGTTTGTAAATTTTTTTCTTTCAATTGGTTCTTAAAGTTTCTATTATCAGTTTCTTTGTTCTTTTTTTTATTATTTGTTTCAGATTGTTTCAGAATGTGAGATTCTGCGAGCGCAAGAAATTAAAGAAGACATTGAAAGTCGACAAACACATCAGCAGAACATCTTACAACGCTTCAAAAGTATATCGAGCGGCAATCTAATAGATATTCCTGTTGAAGACGATAAGAAAACGATTGCTGAACGCATGCGCAATAAATGTAAGCATAAATAGTAAAATTTCATTTCTTACTTTCAGTCAAAAGTCAAATTTTATTGCTTTGTTTTGAAGAGTGGCCGAGTCGGCAAGAGATTTCGACTAACAAATCAATGGTCGGTGGGTTGAAATCTCAAGTGTGTTAGAGTTTTTACTTAAGTCGAAAGCCATCGATTTTTATTTTTTCTTTTAATACGACCGAGACCTCTCAGGGGACGTCCCCTCTTCCCGTAACGCAAATTTGTCATTTTTTTGGTTAAATTATAATAATATTTTTACACTTAACAAGTAAGAGAATTATATTTGGATGTGGCAGAATCTTTTGTACCCATCGCCGCGAGCGTAACAAAAGGGAAAATAAATACATTTTTATACTTTATAACATTGGATAGAAGCGCGTTATTTTTTTTTTCTATTTTCAGAATAAAAGTGAAAATTTATATAGTGTGTGTGTTGTAGTTTATCAATAACAAGCAAAAAATACGGAAAGCGTGTTTAAATTTCTTATTACCGGGACGTGTGACCATTGTGGGCGTGTCCTTTGAAAAGTTTGGGTCATTTTAAAATTCATTTGTAAGTTTGTAGGCGTTACCTTCACTTTTGCGAGACAGATATGCTTAGGCACGTTCCGAATCTGAAACTGACCAAGAATTTATTTAGTTTGTGGGGTTTTTGAACCTGGCTTCTGTGCGTTATAAAAGTTTCGAAAGAAAAAAAAAAATGAAGTTATGACGCATTACAAAAGTCAATGGGCGTGGCCGATTTTTTCTATTTTGTAGAAACACTGGAGCGTCGCTCATTGAACATATGGTTAAAGTTTTGTAGATTTATCTGCTGAAGTTTATGAGTAGTGAGCAAAAAACCAATATTTTATTCCTTTTGAAAATCAGAAGTGTTTTCAGTTTACATAGTACTGTGGGCGTGTCCTTCGACCGATTTACCCCATTTTCAATATCAACTTGCGTGCAAGAACCTCCCGTGTTAGTGTCAAATTTGAAATCGATAGCTCCACTTTCGCGACCAGGAGAATGTTTACAACAGAGATGACACAGATGGACAGACGGCCAGGCGGACAGGTGGACATGCTTAAATCGATTCAGAATCTGATCCTGATCAAGAACATAAATACGTTGTGTGGTTTCTGAAGTTTCCTTCTGGGTGTTGCACGCGTTTTGCCAAAATGAATATACCCCGCATCCTTCGGTCCTATGTGCAATGATGTGAATGAATACACGGGAATGTGCAAACGATTTATTTTCAAGAAGTGTAACTACATTCACTAACTATTGGATTAAATTCGTTGTTTGATTTGCTGCCATAGGTCACTTTAGCTCTGAATGATGACCAGGGCGGTTGGCATATTCCCACTCCAGAAACCGAAACTTAATTTAGGAAATAATAAAAACGATTGCTACATAATAGACCAACTTTAGTTGAAGTCGCTCCTGATGATCATTTGTCAAAGATATGCTCCGCTTTACTATCACCTTCAAATGACATCTTCGTAATGATGCAATCCATCGGGCATCATGCATGCATGCTTCAATGTTGATTAAAATACGCCTTGGATTTGCTTATCTGTGATGTGTCAGTGCAATCATTATCATTCATGAGAAGAAAATTTTCTTTATCTCGTGTCAGGAGACAGTGAGAGAGAGAGAGAGAGAAAAAGAAAAAGATAGAGAAGCAGATCTCCCTTTTTTCGCCCAAATACAGTTGTATAGACTGTATTGTTTTTTTCACAGAGATAATTGGAAAGACATTTTTCGTTTAGTTATCGCTAGCGTCTGCACTCGTAGAACTTTACCATATTTGATCAATCAATCGTTTCCATTCATTATAATCGTAAAAACAATAAACCATAAATAAAACTAAAAACAACTGCAATAAATTCATACATATATATAAAATATGAACAAAACAATTGCAAAATATATTCTTTAAGAAGATATAAAAAAAAAAAAAAAAAAGGAGAAAAAGCACTGAAAAGAAACGATGGAAGCAAATCGACAGCAGTATTGGCAAAATAAGAAACAAAAAACCTAAACATGAATCATATGAAGACTAACTGACTGATTGACTGGCTGAGTGAGGTCTGTGAAACTTTTAGAATTTACATATATTTACATACATACGCATAGACAATAGATTTCATACGGTGTTGTTTGCCGCTTTCTCAAAAAAAAAAAAAAAAAAAACAAGAAAAAAGAGAATAAAAATAAAATTAAGGGAAAAAAAAATAAATTAAATAAATATTCGAATAATTTATGCAGTTGTGTCGACTAGAAACGATAATAAATGCTGGCCGCCTAAAAATTACGATATGCACGTTTCACTGCGTAGAGAAGCGAATCTATATATTTAGTCATAATCATAAGTCGCGCTAATTAATGGGATTTTTATCGGAAATCGCCTGTCGATTGTGTAATAAAAGTGAATTTAATTTTTTATTTTGTTTTTTATTTTCTATTAACTTTATGTTCATTCAAATTTGTTGCGAAACTTTGAAAATCTCTCGAAAAAACCCAAACAATACGAATATACGAACGATGAATAATTATGCGGATAAAAGTAAGAAACTGTTTTTCATGTTAAATAAGTTACTCTCTAAAAATTAATTAATTAATCCGTGTCGTTTTTTTCCATATCTCTTTTGTTTTGAAAATTTTCATAAAAGTTTACTTACATGTCCTTCTTCTCTTATCTTATCGTTTCAGTGCAACGTGGAGTATTTAAAATGTATGTATACACAACATTTAATATTGTTTTCGCTAAAAAATCAGTTGTAATGAAGTTTTCCGAAGAAGTGTTCTGCTTGTAACTTTGCTTAAGGGCGGAGGCAGCTAAAATGTGTTAACTTTTCATATAACAATAAAAAAAAAAATGTGAAATTAAGAGTAAACTTAAGCTAAGCTTAACCTCTCTTCCAGAATACTATAACATATATGCATATATATGCAAATGTATGCCTATATGTTATATATGTTTTTATACTTATCACCGAAATATGAGGGGTATATTCATTTTGTCAAAACGTTTGCAACACCCAGAAGGAAGCTTCAGAGTATACATATTCTTGATCAGTATCAAATTCTAAATCCGTCTAAGTATGTCCGTCTGTCCGTCTATGTAATGTCTGTTGTAAACACTCTCCTGACCGTAAAAACGAAGCTATCGACTTCAAATTTGGCAAAACCATTGAAAGTTCTTGCATGCAGGTTGGTATTGAAAATGGGCCAAATCGGTCGAAGGACGCGCTCACAGCACCACATAAGCTGCGAACACCTCTGTTTTTCAAAAGGAATGCAAAATTGGTTTTTGTGCTCGTTACTGATAAACTATGGCAAATAAAGGTACAAAACTTTGAAGGCATATTCTATGGGCGACACTGTAGTATTCGTGCACAAAACGGAAAAATAGACCACGCCTACCCAATGTTATAGTGTATCAAAATTTAATTGTTTTTTCAATACTTTTATAATACGCCAGGAACAAGCTTCAAAAACCCCATATAGCATGCAAATTCTTGGGCAGTTTTAAATTTAGAATGCACCTAAATACGTCCGCCTGCCCATCAGTCTATTTGCACAACTTTCTGGTGTTTGTGGTAAACATTATCCCCAAATTTGCGAAAGAATTTGGAATTGATCTAAACTTTTCAAAGACACGCCTACAACGCTGCATGCCTGCACGATAAAAACTCTTATGTTGAAAATAGAAGAAATCAGCTGCGCCTACTCCATATTATAGAGCATGAAAAGGTCGTCTTTTTTTTTACTTCTTTTGTTTCTTTTTAAATAACGGTGATGAGTATAAAAGATTCGGTCCTGATCGAATTTAATTTTGTTCATTTGTGTTCAAAAAGCACAACAAAAAGAACGCATACATGTATACAGATATATCGTCCCCATAGCAATATTTTTTGATTACGAAAAGAAAAAAGTCATTGAATTCTGAACACAAATCCATATTTTCTGTTACTTATTCTGTATTATTTCGAAAATGTTCACGTTATTTTGTCTGCAAATATAGTTTATATATACATTTTTTTTTTCTAAGTATATGACTTCTATTTAATATATATATTGAATTATTTGAGATATATTTAGTAAATAACAAAAATCTATTCGTCCGAAAATATGGTTAACTTGGTTAAGTTATCCTCTTCGAAAATATGTCCTTTATATTTACAATTCGATTTTAATGAATCCGGCCGCCAAAGGTCTCCTATAAGAATTCTTTTGAGTCGGCATTTGGTAAAAAAAAAATGTTCGCAATAAAAAGGCTTTCATCGCTTTCTTCTAATAATAACCGCTACAAAACCGCTATAAAGCATATTTTGGAATGATGGTCAGTTTGCTAAGATATGGTGTGTTTTTAACAATTACTTCATTCATTAACGTTTCAAATAATTTTCATACGAAAATCACATTAGAGCAGGAGAAATGTTAACATACATGTAAGCTATAATTGTTTTGTTTGTAATGATTAAAAAATAAGCATTAGAAACTGTTCCTGATAAGTGTTCACACACAGTTAGCCAAGCGTTTTTGTTGCTTTTGCTTACCTTTTTTTAGAAATGTAAATTTAGTTCGCACGTCGGCTTTAAAAAATCCTCAAGTTCGTGTTCGAAAATCAGCTAAATTAGTTCAATGGTACGACCACAATTGTAGGTAAAACAATAGTTAGGTAGTTAAGTAGTTAGGTAGGTAAAACAATAGTTAAATATGAAGTATTCTTTAAAAATGGATTTTAACGCCCGATATCACTTTTATGGTTCCTTAAGACATGATTCTTCAAATAGCATATCGCTTAGCATTTTGTTAGTTTTGCCTTTGATGATGTAAAGTATTCGCTATACTTCACTTCATTTGTAAAATTAGCAGGTACATTAGGTTCGTGCGCACTGAAAATGGATGTCATCGGACCACTTGTCCGACCGCTTCTTATGTAACGCCCTATTTTGAAAAGTTGATATTTGCAAAAAATTACAATTTTTCTTGGTGAGAGTCGTTATGCGGTAGTATTTCGTTATTCTAAATTGATGTGAAAAATTTGGATCGAATCGGCATTTTTTTTGAAGCGCTCGCCGTTGCTTGGAAAACTGAATTTTTATATGGTAAAAAAGTCGAATTTTCGATGTTTCCTGACGACAATTGTTCTGTAGTAGTGAATTGACAACGAAACCAACGTTGCCGACTTTGGATCACGTAGGTCTATAGAGGTCTCAGGAAATGTAAAGCCTTTACGTAGCAAAAATGTCGAAATGTTTATATTTTATAATCAAAATTGGTGCGTAAGAGTAATTTTATATAAGGCTTAACAGCGAACGAATTCAGATCAAGTACGTCTTTTTTTTTTTTTTTTTGAATATCATCGCATATAAGGATTCTCGTCAAAGACAAACTTTTATATTCTAAAAAGGTCTAACTTTATATTTTATATTGAAATTTGATTTTTTATTATGAAAATTGGTCCAAAAATTTTGAAATCCATTCCATATAAAGGAGATCATGAATACTAAAACCTTTGGGAAAAAAATCTAATTTCCGGTATTTCATAATGCAACTTAGTCCGTAGTAGAAATATGGCATAAAAATTAACTATAAGTCAATTTTTTATACCCCATCATATGTAGGAGTTCGCTCGATTTAGAATGACCTTCTGCATTGACCTAAGCTTCTGCGTCTTTCTGCCCGTCGGTCTGTCTCTCCATCTGGATTTTGGTACATTGACATCTTTTGCTCCAAGAAAGAACGCTATTGAAAGTGGTTTAGATCGGATAGCTTTTTCGAACACTTTCCATACAACGCCTTATCTTGGACAGTCATTAATTATATGAGTAATTCTTCTTGTGGAAATGGTGCAGGATGGGCCGTGGCCCACTATAATACTTTTACTTGTTTTACTTAACTTTCACCTATCTAAACATTATGGGCTACGCTATCTAAGTAACACATTTAACTCCTAAAATTATCCCGAATCTTTTCGAAACGATCCTTCCAATACCATTTACTTTGGCTTATTTTCGGCTAATATAACGTTTTGTTGTGTTTCATTTACCCATTATTTATCATTAAATTATATGAAATATCCGATATAGTAACCACAGTTTAAAGGAAGAAGTCTTTATTTATCCTAACAAAAAGTAATAACTGGTATGCACAGAGCCAACGAAGGAAAAGAAGATTCAAACTGAGTAGAATTAAATGGTGACGCACTTATTTCTATGATATATTTGCATATTGGATGTTTCGTTCATTGTTGGTTAGCAAAGAGCTTAAAGCTATTTTATGGTATATGCTATAAATATCTTTTTTTTCACGTTTCTCTTCCCTGCTTAATAATAAATAACGAAAAGTCATAAACGGGGAAAGCGGAAGTAATGGCACTCAACAGAAACAACTCTATTATCATGGCTCTATGTACTCATTGTATTTTTCGCTATAAATCGATATACAACTACTTTTAAGAGAATGTAAAAAAAGTCCCTAACGATAGACTTACATCACAAATAACATTTCTGAACGTCATTCGGCAAACATCCGCAATCATTTTCTTCATATTTTTTATGCTCTCATTGGATTTTCATATGCTGGCGCCAAGTCTTTCGTAAATCCACAGTTTACCAGTTGCAAAGGTATCACCAGATCTACTGCTCAACATTTTCAGTATTACACGCTATACGTTTTTTTTTTTCGTGACTCGTCCTCTGCTATTTGAAATTCGTTGACAATATCAAGACTAAACGTACGTCATTTGCCTGCAAGTTTAAAAATATATCTATGTCTGATGGCAAATCTTATCAGTACAATACGGTATATGCCGTATGTTTAAGATGATCTGTCTTTGGTTAAATATTGGCTTTAGTTTTTATCTATGACAGTTTGGGGGTAAATGCATTTTACATCTGCACGGCCTTACCTTAGATACTTTATAAGGTTTATATGTTCTTTATCGGTAAGAACTTCGAATTTGAATCAAGGATCTCGGTATCATCGGTATTGGTTTGTGCAATATGTGTGGTAAATATTTCTCCAATCGCGATTAAATATAGGCTTAAAATTTGGCGAAAATGCTGGAAGTTCTTGCATGCAGGTTGACAACGAAAATGGATGCAAAAGTATATTAGAGTCGATGTAATTAAATGTTTAACGTGATATCACATGAAATGGCCATTGTAGCCCACCTTATACAGGCACTTTTCACTAAATCTGGTCATCCATATTATGCGGCTTATTGTCGTAGATCAACGAGTAAAAATAGGAAAGGAAGTAATCTAACTTCAGCTTCGTTTAGTATCGGAATTTCCTCAATTAAATTTCTCACGAATATAAACGGATCGTTTCATATGCTGTGTAGTCAGCAGCCCGATCTTGTTGAAATCAGATGTTACGTGGGTCAACACAGGACATAAAAAATTGGTTGGCATCCATGAATAGTGATCGCTATTCACGGTAATGGAATCTCACATTATCGGCGTAAACACGACACGAAATTATTACTTTTACGGAATAAAAAGGAGTATTCTTGTCAATAACTAGTGAGTTGGCTTCGTACCTTAGCCATTAAGATGAAAATATGTCTCATCTGAAAAAGTGAGCTTTTATGTAAAAAGCGCACAAAGTGTTGCAAAAAACCATCATTGCGACGTAGAATTTGGTCAATTTTCAAAGCTTCCTGAAAACTGCTAGTATTTTCAAAATAATTTTTATGTTTAAAGTATGATTGGAACAAGAAATTATTATATTACAAGAAATTATATTAGAAGAGTGTTTGTAAAGTAAGTTTGTCGCAAGGAAAGATCTCGAGGGTGAACCACTTTATATTTCGTTGCAATGGACGCCAATACTCTTTTCATCTTTCATTCAAAATTGGTACAATATTCAAGATTTTAGTGAAAGAATTGAAAAGTCGTCTTAAAAGAAACCTGGATAAAGTGTTACGGTGGGGCGAGGTAAAGCATTTTTTTGCATAATAAGGCCTTTTAGGTTAGTAGTGATCGGAAAAACGTATCGATCTAATGCAAATTCTTCGAAATATCCGGAAAATCCTGCATGTTGAATACTTTAATATATGCGAAGGGACGACAGACAGAGATATATCAATCAATTTAAGAAATGTTCACGAGTCGATTGTTATAATAAAAAGTATATTTGTCTCAAGTCATCCGCGATATTACATGCATCCATATACACGGAATATACTCTGTCGACGTTTGCTGAGGTCTTTCAAAATGTACAATATTTGGTGTATTATCAATTAAGCAATGTGGTGTACAGTATCTAACGGTCGGCCTTACCCGACTATAGCATTCTTACTTCTTTTCAACTTACTCCCCGAACCTTGCCCACATAGGCTACCACATTTTCTGTGCCGTACAAAACATTTTGAATGGGAAAACCTTCAATTCTGAAGAGCAAATCAGCCGGGCTGCCGAAAATTTCTTCCAGTCCCAACCAACCTCATGTTTAAATTCGCAAAGCATTACATGTTGAATATGCACTTTTTGAGGTTGAGAAAAACAGTGGACAGAAGACCAACTGAATCCTCAACTATATTAAAAACTCGTTTGTTTCGGCGACCTATAGCGGGTAAATAAGAACAATAGATTCTACGTATCTGCATCGGAAGTTACTTATGACTCCACCTTATATATTAATCTATCTGCAATATGTTTATTACATCAGTCTAAGCATTTTTTCCTTGTACTCTCTGTGTTCTTAATTAATCTGCCTTCTGTATCATGCAACTTTGCTGATCATGCTAGTCATTCCCCTTTATACACATCTAGATGTGTATAAGAGACAGGCATTTTATTGCGCATTTTTGCAGTTCCTTCTCTGATTCTTCCAAAGGATGGACTTCATGTTAACATTTGATGTGCCAGTTTTGTCACGTAATATATTCGATTCAGAAGTGAGAAGAGAATGCTTGAAGTAGTGGCATAATGACAATGAAACACTTGTCGCATAGATTAAATGGATCAAGCTCCGTTTCTTTCTAAGATCACTTGTAAGATAGTCTTTATAGATTTGTCCTCAAGTGTATTGCGTATATTCGTTCATAGTTCTCCCTTTGATATCCTTTCTGCCTACTGGGAGCTTAAATCAAAATTTGCCAAAATTGGAAGGTCATTCACACCCAATTGGAATAATATTGAAATCCAATTGGGACATTAAAACCCAATTGGGTCCCAACACTCCAGCCGCACTACAATGCCCACTTGGCTTTTTGCCATTCCAATGGGCGTGACGTTCCAATTGGATTTCAGTATCCCAGTTGGGTCGATTACCTTCCAATTGGATTTGAACATTATTCTAATTAGGTGCCAATGACCTCCCAACTTTGGCAAATTTTGATTTAACCTCCCAGTAGGCAGAAAGGATATCAAAGGGAGTACTATGAACGAATATACGCAACTTGAGGACAAATCTATAGAGACTATCTTACAAGTGAATTTAGAAAGAAACGGAGCTTGATCCATTTAATCTATGCGACAAGTGTTTCATTGTCATTATGGCATTACTTCGAGCATTCTCTTCTCACTTCTGAATCGAATATATTGCGTACCAAAACACATGAAGTCCATCCTTTGGAAGAAACAATGGACTAGAACAGGAACTGCAAAAATACGCAATATTAATAAAATGCCTGAGCTGCAGACTAAATAATAAGATAGGGGAATGAGTAGCATGATCCGCAAAGTTACATGATACAGAAGGCAGATTAATTAAGAACACAGAGAGTACAAGGAAAAAATGCTTAGACTGATGTAATAAACATATTGCAGATAGATTAAAATATAAGGAGTCATAAGTAACTTCCGATGCAGATACGTAGAATCTATTGTTCTTATTTACCCGCTATAGGTCGCCGAAACAAACGAGTTTTTGTTTTCACTAATATAAATGAGGATTCAGTTGGTCTTCTGTCAACTGTTTTTCTGTTATATTTCTCGCAGATTTTTTTAATGCATTTCGCACATACGATCTTACTCTTATTTCTTCTGCATGATACTTGAAAGGGAAAGGGAAAGGGAAAGGGAAAGGGAAAGGGAAAGGGAAAGGGAAAGGGAAAGGGAAAGGCAAAGGGAAAGGGATAGGGATACGGATACTTACT
>KK500104.1:33720-67172 GCA_000688715.1 Glossina pallidipes
GGAAAGGGAAAGGGAAAGGGAAAGGGAAAGGGAAAGGGAAAGGGAAAGGGAAAGGGAAAGGGAAAGGCAAAGGGAAAGGCAAAGGGAAAGGGATCTACACTCACGCACTTATTATAAAACGTACTAAGGGATACAGATTTTAGGTTAATTCCCATTTATGAACTTAAGCCGGAAGTAAGAAAAGAAGAAATTTGAGACCAAGTGTGTCTTTGTTGATATATAAGCAGATGCATATGAGTATTATTCACGTCAACCAAGACCTCCTTTTGAACGATATAAAAACATAATTGGATTCAAATCCCATTCGTTACATTTTTGATATTATGATGGGTAGAAAAAATTTATGTAAATTATTTCCATGAAGTATGTAGTGAGATTTTCCGTGATCCTCAAACTGTTTAAGGAAAGTATAAAATAAGTAAGCCATGAAAGAGTAGAAGAAATAATTGAATGAAAATTTCCAATGTGTGTCGACCGATTAATTATAGCCTGAAATTATAAATATTTGCCTATATATATATAAAATTATGATATGCTTGTCGCTTATTTGCAGCAACGTACGATCGCCCAAAAGTGAAAAGAAAACTCGCGGTATATTTCGGCGAACAGAAACTGCGAGCCTTTATTTGGAGGACGGTCTGAAACCGAAATATCCAATATTTGGAGCAGCACTTGAACAATTAGAATTGAATCAGACTACGTATCCGAACGTGCCGCGATTTGTTGTCGATTGCGTGGAATACATTGAGCACAAAGATCGTATTGTGCAAGACGGTCTATACAGAGCGTGTGGCAATAAATTTTCTATAGATGAGTTAAAGCAAAAATTAACTGAAAGTTATATATACGATCCGAAATTGCTAATAGCCGATGATATACATACTATAACGAGTTTACTAAAGCAATTCTTTCGTGAACTGGGTGCTCCGTTGATACCGCAAGAAATATACGAACGCTTAGGACGTAATCTTAGTGATGATGAGGGAATCGAGACGATACGTAAAGCATTTGAAGATATGAAAGAACCAAATCGTTCAACCTTAACATTTATTATTAAACATTTAACCAAGTAAGTGAACTTCGCATTTACTAAAAATGAGTATTTATTTTGTATTAATCTTTCTTATCTTTGGTTTTTTTAATTTATTTTTTTTTCTATTCTTAATTTTATAGTGTTGCTGCCTTTAGTTCCTCTAATCGGATGAATGCTTCCAATTTGGCTATTGTTTGGGGACCGTGTTTATTGTCCGCCAGTCAAATCGACTTCGATATTGGACGCATGAATACCTTCGCCAAAGTATTAATAGAAAATTATGAACATATCTTTAGCCCAGATACTAATGAGCGTTTAGTCTGCTAATGTGTAAGTAAGTAGGGGATCGCTAATATCCCAGCTTCCCAGCATTGAAATGCAAGCGATTTTATTTACAATAAGAAGTGTGCTTTAAAATATGAAATTTATAAAATTATACCAAAAATTTTAATTATGTAGAAGAAAAGACAACTTATGTAAAATCTCTCTTAAGCCTAACTATACTTGAATGCATGTTATCTGCGTACAATATACGATACGATATATGTTATAATAAATAATTTAGGTTATGAGCAATTTTTCTTTTAGATTTCATTAACACTTAATTGACTTAACATAAATGAAATAAAAATATCCATAGAAAGTGCGAAATATCCGATCTCGCATGTCTCTCCACTCTCATGTATATTTATTATAAGTTATGTTAGTTGTCTCCTTATGTTCTTGTTGTTTTTTTTTTTTTTAAATTCTCTTATGTACTGTTAATGTGATAACTTAGTTATTTAAGACTGCGATTAGTTAGTTATGTAACATATATGTATTTGAAAATTTATACTCATATTCGAAAATACTTTGTGGATATAAACACACATGTGGAGGTGTACGATATAATTCTTTTACTGCTATCACAATACAATTTAATTTAAATCAATTTTAAACAACGTAGAAATAAAAACGAACACTCTTTATATGCATATAACAAAATATTGAGATTTTTGATCTAAGCGATGATAACACATTCACTCCAAAAGAGATGGAGGTGGAGATGGACATTTCTTCTTGAAGAAAGTGCACAATCGAAGTTGAAAGGCAATTATTATAAAGATGGGGTGAGTACAAGAACCATCTTCGCTACATGTTGTATCTTATATAAAATACAATGGCAGTTAAAAAGTGAAGCACATCATTATAGCGGTAGATTGGTTTATTTAAAACGTATTGCCGAAAGGCTAACAATACTATTGTTTTTTTTTTTTGTCTAACGACAGCATCATTTCGTTGTTATAAATTTCTTAATTCTAATTTATTGTCGTGCAGCTAGTGCTGCAGAGACGTAAATAAGTCATATCAGCGTGACAGCGTGTGTTTAAGTCCTTAGTGCAGCAGAATGCTCCTTGGCGTAGCTATGGAGAGGCGTAACACTTATTGATGGGCATATACCCACTAAGTTGCGCCACTTGTCTACTTCTTTCTCTTTCTCCTCTTCTTTTTGACAGTTACCGTATTAGACGAGCGCATCAGGGGCGCATCCCCTGAGCGATTGGCTACATACAAAGAAAAAGTTACAATTCCTTTAGTGACATTACTTTCTTAGTTAGTTTGGGTGGCTTTCGCCGTTTACTGTCCACTTGGCAGACGGCTTTGACTCTGGAGTGTAGGCACGAGTCCATTTTCACATAAATGTGGCAACTACTTCGAGCGGAGCTTTCTCCTAGACAAATATTCACGCAGAATAGTAACCACGCTCTCTTCTCATATCTTTAAGATCTCAGGTATCTCGCAAAACTTGATCGTTCGGCCTTCCAAAACGATTTCGTGCACTTTTTTTATGGTTTTTCGAACAACTGCCGAACTCGGGCGAGCACAGTGTCCACTACCAGCGGTGTTCACACGACTGTATTTAAAATTAAGAAGCCGACCACAAACTTACTATTATTTTTTTTTTTATTGGACAAGACTGGTCATAATATCTTCCAAGTCGACGCTGATTGTGGGCCGCATTTTTTGTTATTAAAAGGCAACCTGTAGTCAACAGACGAACTTCAGATTTTTCCATTGTTTTGAAAATTACAAAAGTCGAAAAGTCACTGGAGGAATTGTAATTTGTAAACTAATATTATAGTAGGAATGTGATGAAATTTTGACACGCTTCCCTTGAAGGTCAGTAATATCCAGAATTTTTATGAATGTCAGAATGTCGACATTGACGTCAGAAATAAGCCAATCAGGAGATTTATCCGTTAGTTGGACGGTGTTTTCTCCGTCCCATATAATAAATGAATTAGAAGTTCATGCAAAGTCCAACTAGTCGATATACAAGTTGAATGAAAAGGGGGCGGGCAGGGATTAAGTGAGTGTCTCAAACAAAAGCTAATAATAACTTTGCTGGTTCAAAATTTCTGGGATCAACATATGTGCATGATCCCACACGTCGCCCATAATTCACAAACACAGTACTCGTAATCTTGGCGCGGTTCCGATTGTTAACGGATTTGTAAAAGCGTATCTATGTTCGGAATGGTTGCTTACCTTACTGTAAGATTTTGAGAACTGCACTTTCCACGTAAATCTGTCGTAAATCGTCGTTTGCCTATTGATCCACGCACAGTAACAACCGATACATTCAGTTTTTTGTAAAAACAAAAAAAGAAATGCAATAATTTTTCGATTACTTAATATGTCGTAGTGGCAACAACAAAGCGTAATATGAACGATACTCGGCTCTTTAGATGCTCATCTTCTTTGTTTCGTTTGGCAATCGCAACTACCCGGTTCTACGATTTTATCGATAAAAGCGCTCTTCACTCTACCTGAGCTAACCTCAAATCATTGCCCTCTGAAATGCCCAAATAAGGCTCCGGCGCGTTTATATTTATCATAATTTCGAGCATTTTCGTAATTTCAGCTGATATGGAATATTAAATAAAATCACAGTCTCTGATCAAAACCTCAATTTCATTGAAATTATGTTAAAGTCCGCTTTGCCGGAGCAGAAAAACCGAGACAATTTCCTTGCTTTTGTGGCAGATTATACTCGATGGTCGCATACGCAACTTTGCTCCATGTTCGTTTATTAACAAAAGAATGTTTATACCCTATGCCACTTGTGGTACAGAGTATATTAATTTTGTGCGCCGTATGTAACACGCAGAAGTGCGTGAGATAAACTCACCCTTTATTATGCCAATCGAATCACCAGATTCACTTTCTAAATCGATCTAAGTCTGTCTGCCCGTCTGTCCGTCTAAGGCAATTTTTGAACCCTCGCGCATATGACAAAAAGTTATAATTTTCAATCCTTTGTGATGAAAATCAGATCATAATAGTAATTTAAGATAAACAAATTCGGATCATTTCGGCTTTTTTTTGTATTCTACTCTGTATATAGATTTCCCTCTACAAAGTCTACATTTTAATATGTTATGATGAAACTTAACCAATAAAAGTAATTTAGGAGAAAAAAATTCACTGTACAAAATTTTTTTGGTACCACGTACGCCTATTTTTGTATCCTACCCTATCTTGGAATTTTTGATCCTTGAATTGATCCTTGTTGGGGCAGAAGGGTCTAAGTTTTATTATGTTTTGATAAAAATTGGCCCATAAAACTAATTTGATAAAACAATTACTTTGCGTTGAATTTTGAACCTCTTGGGCACAACCATTCTTACGGAAAGTAAGCCTTTATTTTGCAAAGGGGTGTAATTTTTAATATACAGTTTCATAATAGCAAGTTGATATAAAAGCAGGGTATAATTTTTGAGTTCTATGGCAAGAATAAGAATTGTGTTAGACAATGTGGTATAGAGTATTTAATAGTCGGTCTAGTCCGGCTATAATGTTTTCATTTGTTATTTTAAAATTTTTCTTTATTATACATAATTGACGATATATTTGTATATAAATAAAAACAAAAACTTTTTGAGCGGAAATCAACCACTTCATGATTTGTGTACAATGTAAACTCGAGTCAAAGTGAAATGATTCAGTGAAATTAATTAAATTACTCTCCGTGTAAACGCTTTGTTATGAAACGAGAACTGTACCATTTCTGGTGCAAAAATATATTTTATTAAGTTTGTGCGGATGTATAATTCATGTAGACCCGCATTTTAGTCACCTTCTGAATTGATTTAAGCTTGTCTGTCCATCCGTCCGCCCATCTTGGATGCTCGTGTTCAATCTACAGATCGCAATTTTTGCATTATTTAGATGGAATTCAGTACATTAACGTCTCCTGGCCCAAGGCCGAACGGAATTGAGAATGGTTCTGATGCACTTTTTCGATCACTTCCCACACAAAAGGCTTACTTCGAAAACGCTTTATATGAATAACCATATTAAGCGAAGTGGTGTATGGCGTATGTATGTTAGTGCTTTTCTTTGTTTCAATACGATTTCAAAGTAAATTCAAGCACGAATACCTATGTTTTTTTTATTGTCGACGTTAATTCATAGCATTTTTAATTAAAAATTATATCAGCAAAAGAGGTGTGTTTGGACTATTTTAAAATGCGCTTTTTGGAAAGCAAATTTGTAAGCACTTTTTACATCAACGAAAGGAACAGGAAACCTTTGCAGTTTGACGGCTTAAAACCGATTGATTTAGAAGCTAACGACAATCGATAACTTGCGCGTCTTATTTTGCTAGGCACTTGATTGCCAGATATGACAACTTGTAACTCATAACAAGTTCGGAGTCTATCTACACCATTATCATTATATAATGTCCCCGTATTTGGAGTCATCCCTAAAACGATACTTGCCGAAGGATAGTACTCACCCGTCAGGAACTTTGTCGAAGTCAGTGTTTCGGCATCCCGACTTCCGCACTGATTAGTAGAGAAGTCTGTAACCAGACGATACTTGCTACTCTCGATGACTCCTCGATTGTGGGTTCCCGTCGCTGGAAAAGTCAAGAACAATGTTACCTTATTGGTCTGAAGTGTTTATGTTTTTTTGGAGTAAATGTGACCATAGAGAAAAAAAGAAAAACAAACAGGTTCATATCGCAGAAATTTGATGGCCAGTTCTAACCAGATCCATTCTTACATACACAGTTACAGCTATTATTTGTATTATTATTATTTTAACTCAATAAATCAACGGTTTCACGAAAGCTGGGGCATGTTGAAGCGTTCCGTTGAAGCCACCTGTCTTCGAAATCGAAATTGTTTAATTTTCGTCAGGTACTGTGGTATTTGTCGTTGATGGCGGAAAGTAACGCGCAGACCAAATGGCAAGATATTGCACGCGTTCGAATTTTAAGAAATATTAAGGTTAAATAGTTAACTTTTCGATTTCTGCGAACTAGGAACGAAGCCATCGTTCAATGAAAACTAAAAAGGAGGAAGAAATTTAAGTTCATACTAATTCGTTGTAGTTTGTAATGGGTATGCTGCAACAGGTACTTCCGTTTCTCACGCTGATCAAAAATTAGGTCAGTCTCGCTCCTGTTTATGATATCCCTGTTAGGTATTTGTATGCATTACATGATAGATTTAAAATCTACATCCATCCTATGATAAATCTTATCTTAGTAGTCCTCGACGTTAAAATATATATAATAGAATCGCATTAAAACCTATTTCGATAAACCGATCAATGAATAGTATATGTAGTGTACATAGACTGAAACCTTCATCATGTTGATCAAGAAAACATTTTCTTTATAATGCCTTTGTTTGCTTCAAATGATCGGCATGATAAAGCTGCTTTACTCTCGCAAACTATGGTCTTATGCAATATTTACTTTTGCTAGAATTTTTTGCTATTTCCCTGTTATGGATGCATTTATGAACTAATCGCTATTCTCCTCGAAGTTGATTTGTACAACTGAACCATAAATACTTGGCAGAACGCTTAGTTCAGTATATGTAGAATAAAAAAGCGGACGGATAGACAGATGTAATTACATTGGGTCAAGACCAGGTGCGCACATATCGTTAGTACATCTGTAGCCCTCACTAACAGTGGCTTAGCTTGAATGTGTATTTCATTCGGACCATTTTTATAGATATGCAGTTTTTTTGTCAGCTCTGTGGATTGCTGTCGTATTGTAAAATAAAAATCTCGTTGCTATGTTACTCTCTTTGTTGCGGAACAAACAATTTATCAACCATCTGGATGTCAAAACACAAATTTGAGAATTTAAAAAAAAAAACTCCCCACCATCCCATTGCAACTATCTGTGCACATAATTTTAAATTGGCTTTTGTATAACATATAACCTATAAGCAAAGATAGTTTGAATTTTTATAAACAACTGCCCGAAATGAAGAACACCAAGTAGAAAAATAAGTAAAAACACCACGATACTTTTCGCATTCTACTCTCCAAGTTCTTTTATTTGACACCCATATCGCTGGTATTATTAAGAAAAAATTAATCGCAGTGTCTGTCATATTTATTTTAAAATGAACCGATTTTTAGGCAGATATTATATCTTCATTTGAGGAGTGTACAGAATAGTTTTAAACGTTTTGTTTGATTGCCTTGCGATAAATAGGCATAGCCCTTCAGAAAAGTGAAAAAAAATTAAGTTTAATTACTCGTAACTTTGTGTGGGCACGGACAATTGGTTCCATTTTTTTGGACCTAAAGAACAGAGTGTTCTTCAATAATTTCCGAGTAACGAGCAAGAATTCAAAAATTTTGGTTAGAAAAAACTGAGTTGCTTTCAGTTTACGCTCCTCTGTGCGCTTCTGCTCTGACCAATTTGGCCCATTTTTAATACCAACCTGCGTGCAGAAACTTGCAATGTTTCTACTAACTTTAAAGTCGATATCGAGAGTGGCAAAAACAAACACCACACACACACAGAGGGACAGCCATGGCTAAACCAAGTCACGATTTCGCCCTGATCAGGAATATATATACTTTATAGATTCTCTAAAGCTTCATTACATTATAGAAAAAAACAAAATGAGTATAACTCCATCTTACAGTGGTGGGTAAAATAAATCCTGACTGCATTTTCTATGAAAACTACAACAACACTTATATTCCACAGAAAATAGTTTCTTGTTAAAGTATCGCCCGTTATATTTCTTCTATTTTCTTGGGCAAAATTAATTCTGTTTGCAAATTCGGGCTTGGAACAAAGCTATCTAGCAAATGGGTGCCGCGTTCCCTCCCTCCCACTGAACAAATACATTGTTTCACAAATCAACGGCTGCCAATATCAATTTTGAAGGAGACTACGCTCATAAGCAAAGTTGTAGTTCCAAAAAAAAAAAAGCAAAAAAGAATATGCGTTTGAATAATTAGTCGCAGAACTTACTGAGTTATGTGTTAGATACACTTTCTTTTACATGCTATTTGAAAAGTTAACCAAAATATTGCATGCAATAATTTTTACTAAGGCTATCGTAGCCTACTAATATGTGCTAAGACAGAAATTTAAGGGAGAAGAAACAAAGGTGAGAAAACGGGCAAGGAATTATTTCATACAATATCTGCTCATGTTGTAAAACTGCTTCGTATTCGAAGGTAGGTAGCATCTCTCAATCGAATTTTTTCGTTATTTATTTATTTTTCTTTTCTTTGAACAAATTCTTTTTCCGGTCTTGTAGCTTGCACTGACAATCTTTTGGTCAATTCCTCCGCAAATTTTTCATAATTTAAGGTAACAATTTTATCGTGCTCAATACCTACCTACCTATATATATAAAAGCGCGGCGAAGGATAAAAGCCTTTATCACGGAAACAAATTACTAGTGAAGTTGGTAATGGTTGCCGTTGAGTTTTAACACATGCTGTCGTTATCTTTATGGCCGGAACAGTGGCCCAAAGTGACAAATCCTATTACACATGCAGCCATTGAGGTTTAGATAACAAACACTTTTTCATGTGTTTTTTCTTTTTTTTTTTTCAAAACCTGCTACTGAAGCTTAAAGGTATATACACTTTATCATTGCATTTGAAAAGTCTACAAGTAAGCAACACAAACAGAGGTTTCGCGAACCATATGAACATGATCTGTGTAATATTGTTAGTGATCTTAGTTCGAATGACGGACAAGCAATTCCGATATAGAAGATAATGTACAGAATTAAAACTTGTATGTAACTTGCATGTAAAAACTTGTAATTTCCAAAGATATCGATCTGAAAATAGCCTAAAAGCATTAATCCGAGTTTGAGCGGTATTTTCTTTGTCTGCGACTTTCACAGTTAATAAAATGCTACGCGATCTTTATATATGCATTTAAGATAGGTGTCAAAGAATCACCTCAAACTTTATAGATTTTTTTTCCTGTTGGCGTCTTTATACATATTCTAGTGTATATGGCTGCTTGTCGTTGGTGAACACCATGTTTTTTGATTTTCGGTCTATATTTCATTATCTGTCTCCCGTCTTACGCTTCAATTCTATATATATTCATACATATGTGTGTGTACATATAGATAGGTGTTTGTTTGTTTTTGTTACAAGTCCAATTAAAAGGCTTCAATCCCAGTAAAGTCTGCATGCATAGATGCACACGTACATATCTACCTAGATTCAAGCGATACGTTATTCAGTTTTTCCCCGTCAAATGAAATTTCCTTCATATCGATATCACCAATTTGATCAGTATATGAGTAGGTGTGTGTGATTTTTTTTTTTATTTTTCTTCTAATCAATCGAGACATTGTTATTTCATATTGTGTTTATTGTGCTGTTACCGTTAAGCTGTTCCTCGCTATTATTGGCTTTAGCCAAGCATTTCTGTGTGCTTAAGTATTTTGTTTGCAAGCCGCTAAAAGCTGACGCTATATTATTCTAGTTTTAACGTTAATGTGATTTTCGGCATTAACTTCTCTCCTCTTAGGGAGAGGAAACTTTTCGCTTGAAATCCAGTAAAGCTTATAAGAAAAAAGCAGATAGAAGAACTCTTATATGCGTTGACGGATATCTGGGATACTCGTCACTTTGAAAAGTTTGATTTTATTTTAGCTTTTGTTAATGGATGAACTAGATTTCTGACCAATGCTTGTTTAATGAAATAATGTTCTGAGTGTTTCTCTCAACTTCTTCTTTTTTTAATTTTAAGTTATCGAGACTAAAGACTTATTCATTGAGTAAGACATTTTTGAAAAGCATTTATAATTCATCTAAATTCGTGATCGGTTGGAGCAGTATTTTATTATTTCAATCTTTCTCTACATACTACACGACCTGTGATATCTTTTATAAGATTTTATTATACCAACAAGTGTGACCACGGACTGATCAAAGCTGGTCATGCAATGAAACCTTAATGGTGTCATCTTTTTGACTAAACTGCGCTGTAGCTTGTAAATGCAGTTGTTACGTCTCACATTATTCCTCGTATAAGACAATACGTATAACAAGAGTGTGCGGATGTGCGTGATATCCATTCTTCAAGCATTTGTGAGATATTTTGACAAAATTTAGTACAGTAATCCAGTTCGGCTCAAGTATGCAAAGTAAGCATAAATCATTCGAACTATGTCTTAGGCGACTGTACCCAATGCTTATCTAAGATATCTCATAACATCGCAAGTGCTCCTTGGTATATAGTCAATACTATCAAATACTTGTCAAATCTGAAAATCAAAGGTATCAGCGCTGAAATTAAATTCTGTTAGAAGGATTAAAAAAGCAAAGTCAACGCAAAGTTTCGCTAACATTGAAATTAATAATTTAATGCTGGGGTTGTGTCCAAAAGTCCTCCTTTTAATGCTTGTCTTCTATTCAAAAACTTCCGTTAACACATTGAAAAACCAATTTCATATAATTAAGTTCTAATATATGTAACATACCTTTGGGGCGTTGATATTAATTTCACACACAAATACGAAATATTAGCATAGCAGCCGCTAATAACGGTTTTTTCAAGCTTTTCTTCTTTTCGAATATCGTCTTAACGTTCCTGTGTCGTTTCTCTTTTTGCTTATTTGTTTTTGCATTGGATTCTCTATCTATTTTTTGTACATAATTAATTTTCTAATAATGTCGTTCGACAACAAATACTAAATAACTGTTTAATTGCATTATCAATTAAATGCAAACCCAATAGCGAACGTTAAGAAGATGAATAAATAAATAATAAAAAAAAAAAAGAACAAGAAATAAAGTAGTAACAATAACACAGTATAGAGCTAAGGCAAAGTAATAGATATTTAACGAAACAAGTGCACAGATATTCAATAGATGTACGCGCGTGGATGTTCGTAGAAGAAATAAGAAACTAAGTATGCGCGGGAAAGCTATAAATTAACTAAGCACTTTGACTTCAGGCAAAGCAAGAGGAAGTTGAGCAGTAAATAAATTGACAAAATAAACAAAAAGTTAATTAACTGTCATGAGAGCAAAAAAAGCGATTGAAAAATTTCATACCTTGAGGTAGGCAAATACAAAAAATCGACAAAAACATTGTAGAGCAAGTGAAACAGCTGAAGAAAACGTTTTCAGAGAAACTTTCATTGTTTAATATATAGATTAATAAATTACATCGTCTCGAAATATGCCATGAAAATGAAGAGACAAATTTGAAAAAATTTAATAAAAAGGGCGTCCCAAAATTCCCCGATTATGACAGAGGTATTATAAGGATTTAATTTCATAATTTTTTCACCTTAAATTTATATGAGGGATGTTGTTTTGTATTGTTTTGTTTTTTATATTTTTTTCAAATTTTTTTCTGTAAGCGTCGTTTAATAACTTCAGGAATTTCATGCACTCCATTCTGTTCAATTATTGCATTTCTGTTTGTTTTGTGTCTAAAAATCCTCTTGGCTTTTGTTCGTTGCATATCTTGACCAACCAAATTCTATATGCGTTAGTTAGTTGACAAAATTAACAATTCATGTAGCAAGCAAAGTGTAAAGAGCGTACTAAGAAAGAGCAAAACAAAAGGAATTAGGCAGCCAATCACGGCCATATAAACAAAAATTGCAGCAACAAAATTAGGAAGAATCAATCAATAATGCTGTCAAACTGTGACCTCTAATCCTATCCAGCTGCAACCTCTAATCGTATCAAACTGTACTCTCTAATGCTGTCCAACCGTAATCTCTAAAACTGTAAAATGCAATGTGTATCTCAGGTCAAGCATTGCTCGCGGTCTCGGAAGTGAGCATTTATCAAACTTACGTATCGTGTTAAAGTAAAATCTCATTTATTCATGAAGATAATATAAGAGCGCGGTACTAAATTTTACCACATTTAGTAGACTTTAGAAATATGATTTTAACAGTCTTGATAGAAGCATTGGAAAAGCATCTTTCCTCCATTACAATCTCATATCTGATGTTACAACGAGACGAAGAATTTCTTTCAAGACTCAATAGATTCTTTCATTCTTCTTTCATTCCTGTTACATCTTTGGCAAGTTGTTGGGTTTAATAAAAATCAATATAAAGTGAGCTGAATATGTGAAAGAATCGTGTTAGCTTTATGTGCCTAATATGGCTTCAACGACTGCTTAACGGCATACGTTTTACTATCAAATAAAAACTTACATTTTTATTTGAAGGTTTGTGCATATGTCCGAGTATGCTAGCATATGTACTCGGAGAACTTTCCACGGAAACCTTAATCAGTACTCAGTGTCTTCTTATAAAAGTGTTTAAGTTATTATTATTAACTGATGTATTGATTTGCGCTAAACAATATACATACACTCGGATCATCTGTCTTAACCTGAGAAAATTTATGTACTCTAGGAAGATGCGGTTAGTATACAGAAATGGTTACATTACTGATACACCTATTACTAGTGATATTGATCAGTGCAAAGTTATATAAGTATAGCTATTGTACGTAAGGCGATTAAAAATCTGTTTTCCAAAATTAATGAGAAAAAAAACCAACATAATTGTAGATAGTATACAAACTGTATGTAAACATTATTGCAAGCGTAATCAAACTATTCAGGTTACATTTCATGCATGCGAGATAAAGTTCATATTTGGGTGAATGGCAAGCGAAAAATTTCCCCTTTGGAGTGAAGATATGCCATCTGTTGTTTCCGAAAGATCATTATGTGGAGAAAAAATTAACTCTTTGCGGTTTCAAGGTTAAATATACCATTTTCGAAAGTGGCATTTCACTTTAACCTCAATGGAGAACGCTACAGAAGCATGATAACCAATTTTTTGGGTCAAGAAATAGATGATTTCGACATGGAGGATATGTGGCTTTAACAAAATGATGCAAATTACCGTACAATTCGTGACAACATGAATTTACTGAGAGAAAAATGCACTGATCGTGTAATTTGCAAAAATACCGTTATGAGGTTGCCACCATGATCATGTGAGATAATTCCATTGGACGTTTTTCTTTGGCGTCGCGTGAACTCTCTTGCCTACTCCAGCAAACCACAAACATTCAATGACCTCATTTTCCAAGATTACGCGTGTCATTGCTGAAATAAAAACAGATTTAGCTGTAAAAGTGACAACAATTTGCTGTTTCAGAGTCAGTCCTTTACGCGTAATCATTTTTAAATAGAAATGGCATGAAATAATATCTAAAATAAATAAAAATGGTGTTGATATCATTTACCGCTTGGTTTTTATTTCAAATTAAAAACAAGAAGCTTTTGATTTTTAATTTGATCACCTTATAGTGTTGTTAATGTATGACAATTCCCAACCGATTTACTTCATATTTCATTTGCAGATTTTAAATGACATTCTTTTTGGTGAAATCCGTAAGACTTTTTTGAAAATATTGTTTTAATAAGAAATGTTATCGTAATTGATCAAAGGCGATTAGAGAAAAATCAGAAATTTTCGAACTCCAAAAAGTATGTTAAAAATCTGCTAGCCATTTGATTAGAATGAACCAATCAAATATTTTCTACGTGAGTGACCCGATCATCTATTGTGAAGCCATAGTTCAAGTTTAAGAAACGAGATGCGGCCGAGAAAAATATTTTGGAGAAAAACGAGTAATATGACGTCAACCGAAGGATCGAGGTTAAAGGTTTCGAGCTTTAAGACGACAAACAATGTAAAAAAAATAAATTTAAAGATTCTTTTGAATAATCACGATAGTGTTCTAGGCTTAAGTCACATTGTAAAAAATGATAGTACAACGCGTGTGCTAAACTTTAGGAAAGAAACGTAAGGTTGCTTCTATCAACAATAGGATTATAATGCGGTCGATAAATTCTGAGTACAATTCTTCACATACTTCGCGAAGAGCGGCATCATTAAAAGCACAACACTGCGATTATTGCTTGCATTGATCGTCAAGTCGCATTTTTCCTCTGATGAAGTCCTCTTATAATTAGGTAAAACGAAAGCTTGTAATATCTGTCAAGTACAGTCTTACAGAGCAACGCATTTAATTCGTTAAAAACGGGGAAATACGAAAAATCATACATAAATTGCTCTGTTTTTCACTTCAACTATTCTTGATGGGAATATGATCTGAATATTTATTGTAATAGTGCCCTTTAAAATACCTGTGCACATATATACATGTATTATACACTCTTCATACGTATTTATAGAAATGTTTTTGATTCATTGTTCATTGCAAAGAGGCGAATACGCATAATAATAACAAATTGTATAAATTCGGTCATGCATTCAAGCAATTCCGCCTATACGGTCTGACGTTCGAAATATCCAATGAAAATACGTAAATGTAAAGAGAAATGTAAGTCGCCTCTCTCACATCATCTACTCTTCTAAGGATGTTTCTTTTGAGAAAGGACACTGAGGATCCTTATTTTGGATAAATGATTTTGAAAATCTCATCAACGCTGATTATTGCAGGCACTAGGTTTGGCATTAGTAAACTAAGAAAGAAAATTTGCCACACACATGTATGTGTATGTGCAATTGAAAGAGAACAATGACGTAATTTAATGATAAAATTTATTTTCATATTTTTAAAGAGATATATAAGAGAACTCTTAGAATGTAAAAGTAGAAAGAAATCAAAAAAACTTGATATTTCACTATACAGTGAAGATTTGTGTTAGAAAAGGACGCCATATTTGTAATTGTCAGGAGTGTGTCACAGTACCAACTGCAAGAATACGGACACATTCAGTCTTTAAAGGCATACTTATTGATGAAACAACCTAGCATGCTTTTCGTCTTGGAAGGGGTGGATATAATGAAAAAGAAAAAAAAAAAAACCAAAAGAAATTGCACTATGGAATCAAAGAGATGAAAAATAATCGATTCTGATTCAATATTTTGCTGTTATTGTTGGCTGGCGCCATTATATTTTGCATTCATGTTGAATTCCTGCAGTCATGCCACCAACAATTTCCGTCTACTGACATATGGGTGTACACAGTATTGGCAGACAAAAAGATCTTCTGTGAACCATGTTGTTGGTCTATTGAACTAAAAACAGTATTCAACCGCTGCGTGCGAACATGTGTACGCTCGCATACGTGACAATTCCATATTGTTTAAAGCTCTCCTCTTTTTCGCTATACAGTCGTAAAGTATTTATTTATTTTTTTTTTTTTGTAGATATTTTTGTAATTTTTTATATTTTTTTGTTTGTCTCCTTGAAATTCTCTTAACTCGTTAGGAAACAACTGCTGTAAGGAGTTCTCTTTCTCGATGAAACGGAAACTTGGGCTCAACAAATATTTAAAGCGTATTTGTGGCATATAATGTTTATTAATAAAACAACAAGACAGAAATTTCATTTCGACGTATTTTTATATGCCATTGCAACGGACATCTTTTAATCTACGTTAGTGAATCATATTTTTATACATATTGGTAGCGCTTATCAAGTATGCGTCCACAGACTGCAATCATATACGATTTTGTTAAATTATTTCATGATGGTTTTTGGCTACGCAACAATTTGCACTTTAGCTTCGAACTTCATCTTCTAAGAGTCAGCACTCGAAAGAAAAATATGTAAATCGATGCTTTTTCTCTTCAATCAGCTTTTGTTATGATTTTAGTGGGCAAACAGCCGATGGGTCGAATTGGAAATAAATGCCTCAACACGTGCTGAATTAATCCGAAATATTTCAACATGTGACGGAATGCGTTGTTACGCGATAAGCTATCTAGGCACGCGCCAGAACACTCAGATATACGCCGTAACCTAATATATCAGTTAGTAAGTCCCAGGATTAAGTGTAACCTTTTTTTCTTTGGTCAAAATGTATCCTTTCCTAATATTTCGATGCTTTTTCTCTAGAATGATTTGGGCCGAGACCGTCCAAGAACGCTTTAATTTTCATCATAGTCTTCGTAAATGATTCCTTACCTGCGATTGGCGCCCGTCTGTAGCTATAGTAAACATTCGATCGGTGAAGACATAACGCTTGCCTATTGGATATACATCTACCAAGCTGCGCCTGAAGCCATTCCCTTCTTACCATACTTCTTTTTTCTTGACCATTACCGTGGTAATGGTAAACCCATGGACTTTACGGTTTGTTCAGGTGCTTAACGTACATCTACTACTTGCAATTACACCTAATTCTCTTTTTACACGATTTTTTTTACACGAATCTTTTGTAAAAAGAGAATTAGGTGTATTTAGTTTCAAACTGTTTCGGCGATTCTGGACTCTTCCTTTTTTTTGTTTTCTTGATTATTAATCTGAAAATTAATTAATTCTTGAAAAGCCTAAATCACTTGTTATTGGTTCAAACGAAAATACATTTTGTTATAAGGCTTTTTTAATTCTCCGCGTCACTCTTATTTGCTGTAAGGTAATGCAGTAACAATCCCCGCAAACACCATTTCAATGTCGACTTTTGGAAATTGTAAAAAGTCACTACTGAATGTTAGAGCTTTCTGCCTATATTTTCACATAAGATGTTTGGAATCGTCAAAGAAAACGCGAAAATGAAGAAAAAATTATATTAAACAAAAGAAATTAATTCAATTACCCAAATTAAATGTACATGTGCATTCATTGGAGTCTCCCGTCCAAGCATATCCCATGCCTGTTATTGAAACTCGTGAACTCTTGTTAACAGCAATCAATACCACGAAGTGACTGAAAAGAGCAGAAGTGAAAAAAAAAGAGAAAGAGTGTATAGCACAAGAACGTGTACTGAAAGTTGCAAAGTTGTTGTAAAAGTGTTAAACGAACAAAGTTTGTCAATTTGATAAATGATAATACGACAAACTGCACAGCAAAAAATACCCATAAGCACGCGTAGATGAATATTTACAGAGGCGGGAAAAAAGTAAATACAACTAAGGCATCAAGATAAATGGATTTAGTGTTGATCGAAGGATGATAAGCATAAATTCTAATTCACGAAACATACGCGTGATACATACATTGTCGAATTGCTTAAAAACTGCTATTGTTCAAGATTTTGAAATCAAAGAACGCTTGCTGAGAGCAAAAAAATGCAATGTTATTGACACAATCATTTACCATCGTCAACTTAATTATGCTTCTTCTTTTTTTATTAAACCTTAGTTTTCTTATACGGTTTGCAATCAATAAAAATCAACTGAGATCCATCAGAGAGCATTTTGTATACAACAGTCTTGTTTGAAACAGTGTTGTAGACGGGGTGGGTTACCGTTAGGTGCAGGAGTTCAAAATTTGAGTTTCTTTTCTCAAAATATCTTTAGATAAAGTTCCCGTTAAGGAATAAATACTATCTGTGCGTTTTCCTATTGTTCGCCTGAATTGCTTTGAACATTTGTTTCCACAGATGGCGTAGGTAATGCTACCTTGTCACTCTAACTGCATATGTCAATCATATGCAATGAAAAAATGTACTTGCATTAATCCTGTAAGTGTGTGTACCTTCTGTAGAGTTTTAACGGGCCCGGCTGTATCAAAGTTTGTGAAAGGCTGACAGAAGATTTCCTCTTAGTAATTGTGCATAGGGACTTCGAATAAGTTCTTTTGCGTTCTCCATTATAATTTTTTAAGCTTTCGAGTGCACCACATTGACCCATTGTCCTTCTCCGTTGCATTAAAAGCTTCACTATAATGGAATGCAACACCATTGATCTAATGAAATGGGGAATCTAGGTTTGCCAACTGACCAAACATAGTCAATGAAAATGAACTTACGTTTGGCAACAAAGCGTCTTCAAAGACAGCCCAGTCTTAAATAAAGTCTGAAGCGGGGAAGATAGAAATTGTGATATCGCGCACTTAGGTGAACGCAGCGCTGCACTTAGCGACTGCTCTGCATTTAGCTGAATGCGGCGCTGCACTTAGGTGAATGCAGCACTTTGTTTGCATTGGAAGTCAAAGCAATTCATCGTTCGTATTGCACATATATAAAGATTATGAAATAAAATAACATCAAAAACGGATCATTGCAATTGTTTGTAACATTTTGACATTTGGCCTATACGGTGGAACTTAATATTGCCTTGGTAATAATTGAATTAAGCGCCACTCCTTCTTCTCTTCTCCTACAGCCCACGCAAATCGGTGTCTGACGGGTCAGCTGGTTTGACAGGGAGATAGGACGATATCACCGAGTGCAGCACTCTAGCGACGTTAAAAGTAGCATTTGCGATGTTATTGTTGCTCAAACACAATAAAAAAAGTTTGGCAATTTTGGATAAAATACATGATCTCGCTCATATCAATGACATGCGTAGCAGCCTGCAGCAATTTAGCTTTACTTCGGTGTATCGTACATCTAGGGTTTTTAAGTAAGGATGACCTCTTCTTTATTTTTTACACGGCCAAAGCATGACGAGCTTATGGAACAAATTTACTGTCCTGGAAGCTGATTTGAATAGCCCTCAGTGCAGTTTTCCTAAGAAAAGAGAGCATTTTTTTCTCCTATTCGCCTGAATATTTTTTTAAGTTAAGAAAAATCTCCGCACATCCCTCGCATCTTTCTTGCAACGGCTCTGAGTGCTCTGATGATCTTGAAACCTGAAATCCCTTTGCTGAATACTTCAGACGAAATTTTTTTACTGCTGATTCCGATATAACTTCCACCTCCAAGGTACATTCTAGAGCTTGACTTAGTTCCACATGTTGTAATGTGTAAGTAGAAGCTGGGGTTTGTGCTTTTTGCTGCCTGACTAGCTCAGCTACACTTACAAAAAAAAAGAAAAGGAAAGAAAAGAACTGATAAAGCGGCGTATCTTGTCTAAACAGTCTTATGGTCCATTAGTACTGTTCTCTTGTCCATTCGTCTGACCCTATATATCTGTTGGTCCGTCAGGTCATTGTCCTTTTGTTACATTCCTACGCACATATACGCTCACACTTGTACCTCATCCGCGCGAAACCTATTACATACCGAGTTCATCTAGTATTTTCTTTTTTTTTGTGCACTTCATAAACTAATGTCTTACAATTCTTGCTGTGGATGCCGATTTACTTTCTCCTGGCCACTTCGATCAAATACTCTAGGTTTTCATGTGATGACGTCCTCCGTGAAGGATAGCAATTGCCCTACAGTTGAGCATCTTTGGAGCTGTCTTGTCTGGTTCCTTTTTTTTTTATTATTATTATTTTGTTGTTTTAAATCGCACTCCCACATATTTACATAGTAGCCTTACAAAGAAATTTCATATTTGTCCTTAACATCTACAGTTTACTTTCCTTTTTGGAAAGCTATTGAAAATAATTGCGATTGTGATCTCCACCCGTGCACAAATAAGATTTCTTTAACTTTTGTCCAGCATTTTATTTCTTTTGGTTTTATACAAAATTCCGCTAATTCTTTAACCAACAATTTTGTTCTCATAAACAAGTGGTTACAGCGGTTTTAATAGGACAAGATTTTCATTTAATTGCAATATTTAGATCTCTCAACATTTATCTTGAACTGTTCCTTTGACCATCACGCACATGACGTGGCTCGTGTTCTGCCGCCAAGGTTTTTCTTTTCTTACAACGTCCAACCTCTGACTATGTTCAACTTAAACACCTCGCCGCTAATTATATTCCAAAACCGACTACCCTCACACTATCCAAACGGACGTCGAACTTTGTTCCGTCTTCATAATCCTCTCTGCAAATAGTGCTACTGTGTGAGCGGAGAATTTCAAAAGAGATCTTACATAACGGAATAACACTGATCCATTTGTGGAGAGTCGTGGACAAAGCCGACTGACAGGAACGCCATCACACGCGTACACGCGGACATTACGATGCACTTTTCGCAAGTTAATTAAACCAACAGTCTTCAGCTTATTCAACGAATTTTTTCTTTTACATCATCATTTCATGTGAACAGGAAAAAATCAGATAATACCTTATTATATATGTATGAGTAAGGTATTTGTTCCACTATGTTGCTCCAATTTTTTCTTTTTTTTTTTTTTGTAAAATTGCTTCGTTATGGAGGAAGAAGATTGAGCTCCTCTCGCAAACCAAGACATCAATCGAACTATTATAAGCGATCTGAACGGAGTTCGCTATGCATGTCCTTCCTACAGGTGTTATGTAGATTCAATTGAATTGAGGAATTCGAGTAGTGACACGCTTGTCTCTTTACTTCGTTATGAAAATAGGTTGCTTCTGTTATCGTTACCGTCACTTGAGAATCATAGATTTATTCTTGGTGTTTCCACGTCTCTAGGCACTTTATTTTCATTAAGCTGACTTCATGTAAATATAATTATGACCTGTTTAACCCGTTTCGAGTTTCACGTCTATCATTTAGCCCCAATATCGGATTCTTTAAAATCTACCAAAACAACTTTGCTTAATACCCGCGATTTGCCTATGCCGTATTTAAGTTAACTAACTAACTGAATTAGTTGGTGTTGTTTACTGTATCGGTTGCCACTGGTTGTGGGTGTGCTTCTGTGCTAGTTGTGTAGATGCTTTTTCCTTTCTTTCTTCCTTATTTAGTTATACATAAATTATTATTTAATTTGTTTTTCTTTACTTCTGCTTATATACTTTATACTAGTTTTAGTATAAGTTTCACTTCTAAGAGTCAATTAAATTCGGCTGTTAATTCATTTTAGCTGAGTTTCATGTGTAAGTAAAAAAATAAGTAAATAAAAAAGGACGTTACTATGATTTATTTAAACTTTTTTTAATATAATTTTGACTGTTTTTTTTTTGCTACCAATACGTTAAGCCTTAGCTGCGCATTTGTAACATGCCGTTTAGTATAAAAGGACATAGCGTTATTAGTTTCTATGCTTTAAGAATTTTCGACTTAATTAGAGATGTTGAGTGAGCTCTAGTTGAGGTAAAGAAGATTGCAGAATAAAGAATATTTGTAATGAAATAGGTGGATGTAGACTACTTTTCGACCACAACCAAGCAGTGTAACTGTTATCCACTTTACAAAACTATAACGAAGTAAATCATCAATTTACTAATATCGCTGGCGTAAGGCTCGATTATGCTCCCTAGGTAAGAGCTCGGGGCGGAAGAGAAGCTGAGAATCGCATTAAGTCATTTCGGGCTACACGCATGAAGAATATAGATTTATATTCAAATAGTGGGCTAGAAGTAGGGCAACATGTTCCCCTCTGCTACGAATGTTATCTTCTTTGTAGATTTCCTGCACGTGCATCCAAGCATCGCTTGGTGATTTCATGCTGAAGCAACGAGCTATCGCTCAGTTCACTAAATCGCAGATCGCTTGGAGTCCTTGTCATTAGTGATAGGCGGATGCTTGCTAAGTAATCCTACCCTAAGGACCACTCTTATTCATTCCTATAAATAGCCCTATCGTTTTAAACTTGTAAATTTCTGGTTTGCCTAACACACTCACGAATTACGTTTTAAATATTAAATTGCAAAAAAGAAAACAACAAAAAAAAAAAACAAAGTAAAAATAAGAAAAGGTACATACACGTCACATGTTATTCTTATTTTATATGTTTGCCTAATAGAATTTTTGTTCTTTTACTAAATATTTGCTTGTTTGCTTGATAGCTCTTCAGAAGTCATTGACATTTTTCTATTTGATATTCCAGGCAGTCAATTTGTCAATATGAAAAAGAGCTCACTGCTAAGCTTGGTCGGATTAATGTACCAAACCCGATATCCAAGTACACAGAAGCGCACAGCAAAAAAAAAAAAAAAAAAAAAAAAAAAAAGAAAAAGGAAAAAAAAAGAAAGAAAAGCAAATCAACATACGCTAAACACATAAGAACAGACTGCTACTGCTGCTGTTGTAATTTGCTTTTAANAAAAAAAAAAAAGAAAGAAAAAGGAAAAAAAAAGAAAGAAAAGCAAATCAACATACGCTAAACACATAAGAACAGACTGCTACTGCTGCTGTTGTAATTTGCTTTTAACATCAATGTCATTCAACCGACAAAATCAACATAAAAAACTTTATGTCAATGTAGTATTTGCAGATTTTTTCTTTTAAATTCATTTTATGCCAATGACACACATACCCTTATGCGTTATTTCGTCTATTAATAATATGCACTACCGGAAAGTGTCTCAATTTAAGCGTTTTGAAATTAAAAACACTGAAGCATTTTCGCAAACAACACATACCCAATGTACACAAACATGTCGCATTGCTTGGAATGTATTCATTAAGGATTTTAAATAAAGCAAGCCACGCCTATTTATCTCTCTAATTGTCTATTATCTATTATGTTAGCTTTTGCGTTGGAAAGGATCACATGACATATTGTCATCAAAAACCCTGTATTTCGAGTTACGAAACACTACAGAAAATTTAAAAAAAAATCAACTAAAAGCATTATAGCGACGCACAGCCCGGCGTTATATACCCTACATGTTAATTATGTAAGGGCGTTTGAAAACAAGGCATTAGATAGGAAAAATCGTTGCAATCCGAACTAGTTTCAATAGCGTTCGTTGTTGGACTAAAACGTATTCGTGAATCAAATTTCATTAAAATATTTCCAAAATTGTGACCGATAGCCTGATCACAAAAATACATGCCTATATCGAATCAGAATTATTTCCTGACTACCTCATATCCTTTCGTGTACTACTCACGTTGGTACAAACTCAATACATCTTTGTAACCCAAGTGGTGCAGGAAATACGGACAATTTAAAACGTAAAAGCCCCAGCCCAGTTAAACGTTATAGTGTCGCTATTTAGTACCCTACGACAGTTAATCTAATACAACTAACGGTTCATTTATTTTTCCAAAAATTAAACCTTTTTGCCATATAAGGGGTTTTCCTTTCATGGGAAATCCTATATGGGAGAAAGGTCTGTACATACTGCATTTACTTTTCTTCTCTTCGCTTATACTCCTTGAAAAAATATCCAAGTTGTAACTTCTTGTTGGTCAACTTCTTGCCAGATCATAATCCTTATAAGGAAAACCCAACGCGGTAACTTCACACCGCCGAAAAGCTATTTTCTTGACCACTTTCCATAGTAAAATCCTAAAAGGTAGAACTTGAGCCATCTAAAGCCTTAGGCTTCATAAGAACGTTTACTACATGGACGCAAGTCCACGAAGGTAAATCCGATTCTCGACCGATTTTTCACCGATTTTTGCCAAAGACCTATTAAAACTTGCCTTCTTTTTTTTTAAGGCAACGGGAAGTTCTTTCGAGATGAGCTTTCAATTTTGAGTGATCGTGAGGATGGTCGGTTTTCATTATGCTTGGATCAAAATATGTTAGTGTATGAATCGGAATATCTCAAAACTTGTGAACCGTAAGGTAAACATAAAAGTAGTGAATAGACGGAATTAGACGGAAACATGGACAGACAGGGTTAAATCGGAAAATGATTCTGAATCGATTAGTAAAATGAAAAGAAATCCTTTCTAAATGAAACCAAAGGATAGCCAGAGATACATCAGTAATGCGCTTACAGTGATTAGTTATGATATAGCGTAAGATACATCATTGTATACATGTTGTATATATATATGTACCTACAAGATGTATTATACGAACATATGTGCACTTTTGTACATATTTTTTGATAATCGTATTGTATTTGTACTATTGACGCACATTTCCTTTTATAATAAATTATGATTTAACAAATTTCGCAATTCAACCGCGGGATGTTGGCAATGCTTTCAATTTTATAAACATTATGTTCATATTTGAATGCTCAATATACTGAATCAATATTATTACACACCTACCACTAACGAATCAAGTATATATTAAATATGTTATTACGTTTGCGATACACACAGACTCGCAGCAACAAAGTTTACATTTATTGTTTATTTGCATGTGAAATTCCCTATCAGTTGGCTATTGTTGTTATTCGTGTGTAAGCGAAAAAAAAAAAAAAACCAAAACCAACTGAAATTTGTTATTGCAGACATATTGGTAAAAATATGGAATTTTTATGAAAAGAGGAACAAAAAAAAAAAAAACAAAAACCTATGCATTGCATAGAGTGAGTGTTCAACATTCGTATTAAGACAATGTATAACTTTCTCACTTGTCGATTTTGAGTCTGCTTTCACATCCGCATACATCGGTGCTTTCATTTACATCACCGATTTCACTAAAAACGGAAAATAACCTAAACGGAAAACACATGTATAAATACGAAGTTATGAACTTCGTGTAGATTATATAGACAGATGCAGACAGATACGTTCGACTAAATTGTTTAGTGCATTTTTCTTTAGAAACTAACTAAAGAATCGAAGAGGAAAGACACTTTCTTTAGAAAGGGAAAGAGTGTTTGTTCATCATCCAAAGTATACTATCGACGATTCTTCATTTAAGTACAAAAACTTGAGTTCTTTAAAATTTCAAAATCCTCGAAGCATCAGGATTGTATTGATTAAAAACATAAAACATGTGCTGTTCCTTATGTAGGGAAAATTGCACAAATTTCATCTCATATTTTCGGGAAGTTAGCTGAAAATTTTTATTGAAACGAGAAATCCGCATATGTTGTTAAAAGAAAACAAAAAGAAGACGAAGAAATATGTGCAAGATACATCTAAAATTGTAATCTACACAGAGAGAAACAAGGAATCTGATGCAGTTCGCTTAGCATTCCACCTGATTTCATTGGTTTTTTAATACAGCAGTGATTTGAGTGAGCGATTCCAGTGGTTTCGCTTGAAAGCCTAAGCTTTCACGTTGCCTTCAAAAGCATTAAATTATCACCATTTTCTTTGTTCTTTGCTTTCGTGTAGCTTAAAGTGTGAAATAGTGAATAGTGTGTGTGTGTGTGTGTGTGTGTGTGTGTGTGTGGGCAGTAGTAGAATTTATAAATTTGTATATAATTTAGGAAAATGATTGTAACCGTCAAAGTACAAGTTTGGACGCATTTTTAAAAGACAAAGAAAAAGAGTTTGCAAGAAAATTTAAAATAACATGAATGATATGAAAGAATACTAAAAAGATGCAATCAAAATATTCGAAGTGAACTTTGGCGAAAACAAATCGACTGAGCATGAAAGCCAAGGGCCAAATTCAATACACGTGTAAAGTGAGTGTTGAGTGTATCGATATATGTGCATATATATTTATATGTATGTCATATTCTATTGACATTGTGCATGAATACATACACATTTATTTGAGTTGATATTACAAATATAATTGCTATCATATATGAAAAATTAAAAAAAACAAAAAATCCAATTCCTGTGAATGTTGTTTGTGTTGTCGTCGCTGTCAGCAGTGTTAGCCAAACTCATAGAGACCACATGTCGTTTTTGGTGATTTCAAGTTTAGACAATGAAATACACCGCATACCGATACCCGCAAATATGTGTTTTTTCATTACACATCTCATATGAATGGCAGAAAAACAAATTCTCCAACAACAGATGATATTACATTTAATATTACTTTTCATGTTTTTGGACAAATATAAACATCGCAATCATAAAACGGTATCTTCTTCTCGGTACTAATATATATATATATATATATATATATATATATATATATATATGTCTCTATGAATATTGTACGTGTCGATTATTAATACATCAGTAAGTAGAAAATACTTTAAGCTGAAAAACTTTATTCATTTTTCGGAATCTCTATTATTATTATTATTGTTGTTATAAATTTAGCCAAAGAATAAATTCTAAGACTAAAGTCACAAAGCACTAGCATCTAAGGCTTTTGGCTTTCGGCTTTTATTTTTATTATTATTAATATTTGTATTATTATTATTATTTTCGATTATGTTCCTTTTACTCAATTAAAAAGTTATTATTATTATTATATAGATTTTGCCAGAAAATAAATTCTAAGACTAAAGTCTTAAAGCACTGGCATCTAAGGCTTTCGACTTTTATTTTTATTAATATTATTATTAAAAACTCTACCGCACTTCAGACTTGAACCCACGACCATTGAATTGCTAGTCGAGACTCTTGCCTACTCGGCCACTCAGGCAGATTCGGAATCTTTGAAATACAAGGAAAACTGAAAAGGAAAGCCTTTTTCAATTTCAACATCTTATGGAGGCTATAGGCGGGGTAAGTTTTTCACAAAATACACTTTCCTTTATTTTTTATTGACTCAAATGGTCGATTAACTAACTATTCACGTATTCAATAAAACGATGATTGTGGGTGCGCTAAAATTGTAGATGATGTCAAAGCTTCAATCTACATAAGAACATCATTTTGCAGCCGTATAGGGGTACTTGACAACTTTGAAGGCGCTCTGTTCGAAACACGATTTCTTGAAACGGCTTGCAGTACAATTCCAACAACATTCATGCGAATGTTTTTTTCTTGCAAATTATCTTACAAATAATATTTTGAAGGTTTAGGATATTTTTGTAAAACTAATTTAAGCATCAATTGCACGTCGATCAAAAATTAAACTGTTCCATGCCTATGCTGGCGAATGATGTGAAAATCGATATTTTTTAAATTTACGACGGACTTCACTCTCTATACCCATTTATTCATTTTATTTTCTTTAGTTTCAAATTTTTGCGCAAACTGCACTGCATGGTCCAAGAAGCCAAGAAGAAAGTTAAAAATGCCTCAGGGCTTCAGTGCTGCCATTTTTTAATATTTTTCATAAGTAATTCTTTTTCTATTATAAGGCCAGCTTCATAAATATTTTATTTATTTATGTCTTTTTTTCTTAGTCCGTAGTGTAGTGGGTGTGCAGGTAAACGGATAAGAAAAAAAACTGTCGAAAAGCGTTTGTTTTTTTGCAGCTGTTGCAGTTCTTTCTTCCTTAAGAATTTGTCGAAAAACCTGCAAACATTCTGACGAACTCTTCAATTGGTATTTTCCCAATAAGATCTACTTGATACTTTCGTAGTGGTTGCTTCTTTTCAAAATCTCTTCTTTCAAAATCGTTCGAATAAAGTTTTTTTAGTTTTGTCATCGAACCACCGAATCCAATCAAAATTTTTTTGCAAACAGGGCAACAGTGAACTTAAATGAGTCCATGCTAATTAAGTGACTATGCCCAAATAATAAATTCCCTAGAGAGGGAAAACCCAAGTGAACATTTGCGACGGCTCATGCTGCTGCCGACCGACGAAAACGATTAGTGGAAAGACAGGTTAACGGATTAAAAATGAAGCCATGAAGTTAGGTAATAGTAATATGCTTGTAAAAATGTACATAAATAGATTATTAGATATTTGAGTCGAAAAAGAATATTGGAGTTGAGAAGTCGAGAGTATTGCCAAAGTAGAATGTAAATAATCCTACCCTTAAAGGATAGATTGTAAATAAAGAAACTTGAAGTTAAAAGAATTTTGAAGTGTATTTCTCTTGAAAAGAATATCCACGATTTAGTGATACGAACAATATCCTAGAAAAGCGAAGTTCGCACCAATATCAATGCAAAGAAGACCACAGCGTTCAAAACCGTACCAATGTGAATAATGAAAGTTTCAATCTGACTTTTTGAGACTTTTTCGAGAGGAAATATTTATATATCCATCTCAGCTTGCGCTTGATAGTTTCCGAAATAAATGAAATTCCGCATCACAGTGCTATTCCTACGCTTTGACTTTACTGAAGGGCATACCTTTATCTGCAGATTGATGTTATCATAGTCGAGTCTGCTCATTCCTGTCGTACAGGAACTGCCACGGAAGTTTGAAAAAAGCTGGAGAGATTCTATATAGTATATGTATGTATGCTAGAACAGCATCAGATTCTGATTTGATGTAAACATGTTTGCCCGTCCGTGTGTCCGCCTTTGTGGTCTGTAGGGAATATTAAGATAGCCCTTACAAATTTGTCAAAAACTTTGAAAATGTTTGCATACTGGCTGATGTTGGAATCAAGTCAAATCGATGAGAGGTCATGCCTACGGTGCAATATAAAAGGAAAACGTCTTTGTTTTCAAAGAGAAAGAACTTGTTTTTTTTTTTTTGCCCATCACTAACACACTACGCACATACAACGGTAACAATTCCTACATATATTCTAGGGATGATACTGTACCTGTACGATAGCGGAGACCGCGCTTATGCACACACGCGCTTACACAGCACCGAAATCTAGTTAATTTCATCTTTTTGGAGTTTTTGTTTTTAATTCAAAGATGGTGAGTTCAAAATATTTGGCCATAACTGGATATAATTTTCTTATTTATTTTTAATGCCCCCATTTTTCTGCCTTTACCTTACGTATGGCATGCAAACGATTCTACGAAATTTAACATAAGCTTGTTTAAACTTTAAAAGGTAAATTTTTTTAGAAAATTTTTAAATATAATAAGTTTTGCTCTCTTTAATGAAACTGTGAAATATCACTTATTTGAGTGATTGAATGAATAGGTTTGTGGGTAGAGCTTTGGTGACGTCAAGTGCTGACTAAAGCACTTTTAGCCATTGCCTTGTTAAGAGTTCAAGAAAATGAGATGAAAAGCTCTTGAAAACTACTTTAGAAAATTGTCAACAATATTTTCTTTTTGCATTTTTTTCCTTTTTTTTTTACAAAGAATGTGTATAACCGCAACGGCAACGTTGCTAGCGTGAGGGAGGTTATTAAGTACATAAGCGGTAAAGCATTCGCCTTTTTTCTACATTAAAAGAAAAAAAAAAACAGGAAACTATGAAAAAGTTGGCCTTTACATGCAGACACAATACAAAGAATTGTTCAGAATGAACTTGATGTTGTTACTTTAAATATTTGTTAGGTAGCTTGCCATTCTAACTGGCGTAGGCCTATAAGTATAACGAATTGGTAGAAGTGTCATAGAAGTATGCTTTTAAGGCAACCTTTGAGAAATTGATCGGTCGTCTTAATTAGTATTGCCAGCGATTAGTCTAATACATTTGGAAACGGCTCGATTAGAACATATTTTCAATTACATGATCGGATAAGTTATTAGAACTGTTGGTAATGTTAGACCGGAGTTTGTACAATGAGAACTCGTTAGATGGCATTGTCGAAACTTCATCCACACTTTTGCATCAGTCTGTAACCAGTAATTTAACCCACGTCTATAAAATATGAACACTGAATACTTAATTCTCGACAAGGACTGTTCTTTGAGAAGAACTTTCAAAAGTCTCCTAACAATTTTAAGACAATATATTTTTTCATTTGAAGAGAGCGATTTGTTTTTGCAAAAGACCTTAATCTGTTTAATTATAAATTAACGGTACAGATTAACTTAACCCTTTCCAGTTCCACTCAATTTTATCCAAAACCTTAGGGATGTGCGTATTTGAACGCAAGTTGATAACTATATCGTCTGTAAGATAAAATTTATTAGTTATTTTTGTCGATTAAGTTATATTTTTTTCTGACATTTGAATGTGGGGAGTGATGAAGATCGGTATGCTACTTGGAGATATGTTTTCTATTTTCGAGTCTCATAGTATAAAGGAGTCATTTATCTAATTGAAAAAAAAATACTTCTCATGTGTTGTCATGTAAGTTAGCAATGTTTGATGTTGCATTTGGAAACTTTATTGGATATATGCTAGATTTTTATGGCAATACTGTATGTGTCCAAATATCTACATTGTGCGTTTGTCGCTTAAGTAATGTTACGAAAATTCCGCATTTGATGATTTGATTTTTCATGAAAATTAGTCGATTTTCTAAGAAACCGAAGAAAAGAAAGCCAAATACACATTCAAAACGATTTTCCTGCCTCATACAGTTGACTCTGTAGTCCGAGGAACCCATAAGGGACAGGTACCGGAGTATAAAGTTCTTGATATCTCAGTGACATGCTGAAAAGACTATAAACCTGTCACATTAGCGTCCACTTATGTATTCCCTAAACCATCCGCTAAACAAATCCCTGTTGCTTGTTCAAAAATAGTGGAAGATAACATCGTCGATATGGAAAGAGTTCACCTGATGGGTAGATATAGAATCATAATCAAAAGTTATTTTATCACTTAATTGACGTGGCAGTGATCTATTCACGACAATAAAAAAGTGTGATGGGAATAAACGACGAAGACGCAATAATCTAGAAAGAACCTAAAAAATACCGAGGCCCCACGAAGCCTGTCCCGTCAAAAGATATACGGGCTGATGTTATAGGCCATAACGAAGAGAGGTGCAGTTTTAAAAATAGTTGCAAACTTCCAAGTTGTAAAGGATTTCCACGGATTGAGTGCATAAAAAGCAAGGTCGCCTTGTTTCACAATGGAAATAGCAATTGGTTTATAGATAATATGTGTATCTATAGTAATGAAAAATATAAATACGTTTGCAGACCATTTCTCAAAGTCTACAATAAGTTTGGTAACAAACGCATATTGTTGTCAAAATCTACATATCATACTTTTTTCAAAACAAATTCCCACTATTATTACATGGATTTTTAGAATTATTCTTTGCAGAACCCATGGCCACATTTCTATAAGAAATGATTTTTTAAAATTCGAAACTTTTAAGGGTTGAGCGATATGCTCGTATTATCACATCTCTGTATAAAGAACAAGGGATATCCTGGTTTTTCTCAATGTTAGCTGTGACGTTCCTTTAAGGACTCTTTTTCTAAATGCGCACCAATTAAATTTTAAATTTAAAACAAAAAAAAATGGTCTCTCCCTAAATAAACCAAAGAAAAAAAAAACATTTGTTGTTTGGTTTAACTTGATGGTAATAAATGCAAAAAAACGAAACAAACAAAAAAATTGAAACCAAATTTGTTCCTTCAGTCAATATGTGAAAATTCTAATGTATTGGGTTTCAAAATTGTTGTAAAAGAGTTACACAAATAGCATTCTATAAGTTGACAATTAAAACAGATCTTCATCTGAAGTTTCTGTGGAATTTGTCACAAAATTGGAAATGACTTCACTAAGCGTATACCAAAAAGGCGAAAGAAAGAGTTCGCTTCGTTTTTTCGAAGAGATGGCCTATAGTCGCATAATCGTACCATGGCGTTGTGTCCGGTCGCGGCCAGTATCAGAAGAAAAACCAACGTGTACTCTTGTTATTGTTTACGCAACTTTGTTACTGCGGACCAGCAGTCACAACAAAACTCTCTTATGCTCATTTTGTTATAAGAGAAAGTTCTTGAGTCATCAAAACGACAAACCAAAATATGCCTCCAGCAATCAGCCGCAAATCGGGTAATATGTTCTAAGCTTAATATAGTACATTAATTTTTGAATGGAAAGCAGTTCGCTCACTCGCACTTCATAGAAAAAAGCATTTATTTTGAGTTTTTTGTGGACGTCATTTAGAAGCTTATTGTAACATCGACTCGCATATTTCGATGTGAAACGAAAGCAATTAAAAGAAGCGCTTATAGAAATGTTCCCAATCGGTCAATAAATACGCCTACTATTAAAAAACTCACAAGTTTTATATATATTAGCCTAAGGTGAAGAACATGATCGCTTTCTTCTTTTCTTATTTGCATTTAATGAAACAAATCCGGAGGCAGAGTTTTGACTCGACTGAAGAGATACAAGCTGATTAGCAGAAAGCTTTGAAGGCCATTCCAGACAATCGACTATAACAAGTGTTTCGGGGATGACAAAAAACATTGACCTACGTGTATAGTAAATGAGAGGGATTAGTTCGAAAGTTACGAAGAAGATTTGGAATAACAAATAGATTTAAAAAATATAAAAGTAGATCGGTCGTACTTCTTGCACACAGTACTACTTCCGAAGCCCTTCGAGAATAGTCTCCGTAATAAGGGTAATTGAAACCAGGTGTGTGTCATTCTTCTCTTAACATCCAAAAGTTAAAAGGCGCACTTCTCACTGATTGCGTTTTTCATATTTTCCGTTTATTTATCAATAAAGCCGCGAAATTTTATTACAAATCTGTTTCAAATAAATGGGAAATCTCAGAGCTATTACCTACACTTAATATAAAAGCGTTCATTTGTACATTCGCACAAGTAATCTACATATCTATATACATATATACATATATATATATACACACAGGTATATATATATATATATATATATATATATATATATATATATATGTATGCATATATGGATGTATGTATATATGTATATATGTATATATATATATTTATGCGTACTTATATTCTGTATGAATATTTGTACTTTGACTTTGTTCATATATATGTATATGCGATAAAACGTTACATCAGTTAAGAGCAATAAATAATAATTGCCCCAAAAAACTTGTTTTTAGAAATGCTACCACACTGATGGTAAATGAAAACTGAAAAGGATAAATATACATAAAAGCATATAAGCATATATGTACAAGTGTATATATATATATACACACACACATACGTATATTTGCCATGCAAAAGCCATGTGTGTAGTTCATATGCAAATCTGCGTCTATATGCGTAGGTGTATGTGTATGCCATCAGAGAAACTCTAGCTAAAGTCGAATCTGTTGATATCTATCTACACAGACATAATATTACGTATGATGTCTGCAATTATAGATCGCCGTATACTATCGAAGTGATTGGTTATATTTCCATATATGCATTGTGCCCAGAAAGCCTTTAAATAAGTTATTGTAGGTGAAATGCTAAGCGTTCAGGTTTATTACTATAGTGGACTGGTATAAGTTACTATGTTTGCAAGGCTAGGAACCAAACCAAAAGTTTATGCTGCAAACCAAAAGTTAGGCAGCAGCCGTTTTTTATTCAGTTATCCGATTTTAACTGAGATAAGTAATAGACTTGGTATGGTCTTTGAATTTGAATTTTATCGTAAAGAGCTTGGGACTTATGAAAGGAAATAGTATTTGTCGATTTCTAATCTAATATAAGTCACGAAAACTTGTATTTCGAATGAATTTGGAATGCATTCGTTTCGTTTATATAAATATTTGTAAACTAATTTCATTTGAATTCAACACTAAACTGTAGAGATCATACATGAGCACTTCGGCAGTGCTATAAGAAGTCTAACGATTGAACGAAACAATGATTTGATCATCACTAAATCTGTTTTATATTCAAGAGCGACAAGATCTCGTAAGCATGTTTCCTAATGTCACTTGCAGACTGCTCAGATTAATATGCTCTCGTTTAACGCACGTAAAAAGGTCACATGAATGCAGATAAAAAAAAAAAAAAAAAAAAGAAATAGAATCAAATACGTAAACTAAAGTTTATGGAACTTTTATATGTTTGGTACGTACATACGTACGTATATATATATATATATATATATATATATATATATA
>KK500104.1:67196-185291 GCA_000688715.1 Glossina pallidipes
GTATATATATGTATATATGTATATATATGTATATATGTATATATATGTATATATATATATATATATATGTGTGTATATATATATTTCCAATTGTATATTAGAGTGGTCCAGCAATTATCTTCCTATAGTAAACTTATTAAAACGGGAGACGAGTTTCCATTTCTTGGATAGTTACCTCCTTAACGCTCCTAAGTTCAAAGTTTGTAAGTGCAGCATAACGGAATATATTTTAGCGGTTGGCTTTTTGGAACGATGGAAGTTATCTTTGTCTTTTGTTTGCTCAACCACACAGGCCGATGTCCTTTTTTCCTATATATATATATATATAGCCATAAAGGACTACAGATAAAGGAAGGAGGAAAAAGTGTGTGCATTCGAATTCGGGAAAGTGTGCAGAGGCAGGAAAAACTGCTACACTAAGTTATACGCATATATTTAGCTATAATACACCAGTAAAGGGCCAAACCCTGGCAGGCACCCAGCTATCTGATTCGCTTAGTCAATATGTCCGTTCGTATTCTAAATGATTGCAGAGAATTTATAACTTGAATGATATGAACTGAAGCATTTACCTCTTGTTTCCGGGCGAACCTAAATCGAATCTTATAAAAATTGTAGTACACAAAATGGTTAACAATTTCTTCATTTAATCGGAAATTGTTTTGTAAGTTTGCAAGAATGGTTGTCAAGACTGATAAAATATTTTGTTTTTTGTAAAAATGGTATTTATCGGTCGACCAATACGCCCACTATATTAAAATCGTCCTGATCGACCAACTGAAACACTAACAAAACAAACAATTACGAATACAATACTCTTTCTACTCACTTTCTATATATTGACATGAAATTATAAACACACCACGGGTCGACTATAACTGCTGTAGTTCGTATTTAAAATTGAGTTTAGCTTTAGAGAATTTCGAGTCCATCTAATGTGTATGCGTTATGTACACTTATGTGAATGATGTAAGTATTGCTTGTTGTGCATTTGTATTTGCAGATGCTAGAGTTTTTTAACGTTGTTGTTTTTGTTGATGCTGTTGTAAGTCTCTGGTAAATAAAGTTATAAAATACGATTAACTTGATGAATTGGAATTCAAGCTTCGTCCAGCGTCGACCAATTCAGCTAACCGACCAGTGACCATGTCAGTAGGATAATACCAACTAACATATATGATTTGTATTCGTAGAAACATGTTAATACATGTGGACGTACGTATCCTAAATAGAATATTTGAATTGAAATTAAGTTTCCCCCCGATCATGCAACCAGAGGCGGTAAATTTTGGCAAAAATTAAAGAGTAAGTAACTGACAAGCAACGAAATAGTGGAAAACATAAACTTTTGTTCTAAAGTTCGTTGTCATTAAATTGCAATAACAAAATGTATGGTTTTAATTTGAAAGCAATAGCTCGCATGGGTGAGGCATGAAAACCTTCCATGTGCGCAGAACGTAAATCCGTTCGTGATTAACATATCTATCCAAAGTTTACCGACGTACAAATTACACATATATCTAGAGTCTGCAGTTTTCTTCACTAGCTATTCTTGTATTTTAGACCTATTTCGGAAGAGCATAGATCCCGTTTGATTCTACTGTTGAAGAACTAATCAAATATATAAAAATCGTTAGTGAGCACATATGTTATGAAACTGAGGCAATTAAGTGCCTGCCATTCGTTGTTCATATGTCATTCAACGATACATTCTTCGAACACATTACGTTTATCAAATGCTTTTAAGGCAAAGAAATACGGATTGCTTTAATATATATAAGAGAACGTACATTATATATATGGTAAGTTGAACTATAGAGATCAAGAGGAGAAAATGACTGCGTGACTACAACGCTTATACACTCTGACGAGGACGAGGCATTAGTGCTAAGAAATGCTGGCTGATATTTATGAAAACAGATAGACACACAATACTGATAACTCAAGGGGCATGTGAATGGACAGACAGACAAACAAAAAAACTAGCCCGCCGTCGTACCGACAAAGAAACATACGAGAAAATAATCACGTGGACGGACATAGAGTAAGATTAACCTAGAGAGACAGATAAATAAGCAGATGGAGAAAATAATAAATGAACGGATAAAAGAAAGGGCGATCGAACGAAGAGACGGAGATAGGCGGATAGGCGGAACGGTTTGATTTAATAGTGTATTAGAAATATTATTGGGATCATTAAATGAAAATAAAATTATTTTATCATCTGCATATGCTGCAGTTAAAATATTGCCAACTTGAAATGTCAGTTGTATCGCGTATTTTTCTAGGAAATTCTCCTGTTCCATCTTTGTATATTTAGGTATTTCGTTGAATACGGAAATGTCTGTTTAAAAAATTGGATTTAAATAAAAAGTATATTGGCATTGGAAGAAATCAATTGTTCATTCAAGTCAATCGATCAGCTAAATCAATTTCAATTAAGTTTTGATATATAGTCGGTCCATTGTTTCAGATATTGTCGAAAGCCTTTCCTACATTTAAAAATAGTAGACGGAAACAGCATTTACTTTCAGTGGTTTCTCCAAGGGGATGACACCGCTCCATGGTAATATGTTTACCTCTGAATCTGAACCGATGGTAAGCAGTAATAATTTTTTCGAAAAGCTGTTGATTTTGCTTCATTCGCTTCTCTCATTTTTTTTTTTTTTTAATTTTGAATCGTTTTCGAAACGATAAAACGAAAAACGATATTTTCCTTCTTGCGAAAACAACCACAAGAAACAAAACCGACTTGCAGATGGCTGCCTACGTTTTAATTGCATTAATAGCAGAATCACTTATAATAGTCAGAAGAAAAATTATACGCTAACCATAAACAAAACAAATTATTCAATGGTACGCAATGTTCAAGAAGAAGACAACGCGAAGTATAAAAAGAAAATGTTCTTATTTCAACGCAGATGTCAAGTTTGCCCAACGCATCCTTCAAGAAACGACCGCAATTCAGCAAAATGGGTTCTTTGCTCAACTGAGCAAACTATGTCCTAACGTTAAGCTGGATTTTGAATTTTCCTTAATAAGACTCTCAAGTCAAAATTCAACGTCCAATCATTTAAAAACAAAATATACTATATATTAGGTACACGGCTTAGTCCACAGAATCCATTTGAAACACTTACGATGTATAATGAATACGTCGAATAAAGCGTTTTTCTCTGGAACCAGCTCAGCCGATTTTTTGCTTCGCTCCTTATGTCGATACTTATACTAAAAGGATTATTACGATCTGAAATCATCTTCACACAAATAAACTTTTTCGCCCTTTTTCTTAGGTTAGCTTCAAAACTACAATATATTTATGATTCGCACTAAACTACGGCTTAAGAGAATCGGGTGCAACTACGTCTACTGATATATTAAGAAAACTAAAATATAATAAACTTTAACATCAAAATACGGTTTTGTTTAAATACTTTCCGTGTCTGCTTGGCTTATGGAACATTTCCTGCGATTCTCAGTGCTTGGAAGAGGTATAGAATATAATGTTTTCCTAAATATCTTGTGAAGCACTTATACAAACAGCATTCAATGGTAACTCGAAGAAGCTTAGCTTAGAAAAACCTACAGTTAGATATACTAGCATGTGAGATAACATGATCAGGGCATGAATATTCTAAGCGAAAGCGGCTACAGAGGGGGCAGAAAGTTGCAAGGATTTGGTTGAAACAGCTATTCTAGAAGTACATGGGTGCGGCTACGAATCACTCATATTTCGGGAAGAAATATAATTTTTGTCTGAGTTTATTCCTAAGCAACCAATCAGCGGAGTCGTTTGGCATCAATTATGTACCATCTAATGATGACTCAATCAGGAAGAACAACGTGAGTGTAAATTGTATCAAAATGATCACAGGACCCCACTATCTTTAAGTATTTTCTTATGATTCTGCAAAGGATATTTGCTTACATGCCTTTATAAAATAATTCCCTGTGATATATATTTGTGTTTACGGCTATCTTTTACTCCTCTTGATGGCTCATCCTATCACTAATGAATTTTCTGTAACAAATCAAACACCAGTTTGTTCTTTATTGTTGTTCATTCCATTTGACATAATTAGCAGGTGCTTGCTTGCATTCATTTTTGCCAGCGACTTTTATAGGTAAAAACGTATGCCATACTATGTTAGTGGGTAAAAAAAAACTCGAAAAGTACTGGTCCGGTGAAAGTCAAATGTAGAACAATTTTATATTTTGTTTATTGGAAAAAGATTATAAACGATCTGCTTACATGATCTTCTTCGTCAATATAAATCTTCTCAAGCTTTTACTCAAAGAAGTCCGATATGGTATGGCTTTGACAAGTTCTCTTCTGCCGATACGCAAATGATAATCTGGCGATACCCGAATCGAGTTATATATTAAAAGCAAGATTCCGAGAGAATATTTTGATTCAATTTCGTTTCTGTGGGCTCTATTTGGGGACTACTCCTTAATAAACGGTACTCTGGCGATACCCGAATCGAGCTATATGTTAGAAGCAAGATTCCGAGATAATATTTTGATTCAATTTCGTTTCTGTGGACTCTATTTGGGGACTACTCCTTCATAAATGGTACTCTGGCGATACCCGAATCGAGCTATATGTTAAAAGCAAGATTCCGAGATAATATTTTGATTCAATTTCGTTTCTGTGGACTCTATTTGGGTACTACTCCTCAATAAATGGTACTCACTTCTACAGATACTTATTAGGAAGATAAACACTGCAGTGCTTTGCTACTAACTTTCCATTCTTTGTTTTAAAATGACTTCAAAATGTTCTCACTTCAATAAATGCATGCATGCAGTGAAGAGAGGGAGATTTTCATAAAATTATTAAAAATGTTTTGTTTCTTTTTGTGCTATGTTAATAAATATAACATGTATTGCACGTCAATTGTTAGTTGTTGTGTTGCTCCATTAAGTGTTCTTGTACTGTAATTATAGGATTAAATCTGCTTACACAAGGTAGTTCAATTATTGTTGTTATAATCTAAATAAATTAATACATTAAAGTCTCCCAATTATGTCAATTGCTTTTGTAATTAACTTTATGAATAAAATACTTGTTGTTAAAACTTAACCATAGATTTAATTAAAAAAATTTGTAATCTAGTTATAAAATTGACATATATACATATGTGTAGTCAGCAAACAATAGCTGTTAGCACTTAGCTGTTAGTTTTAATATGAGAAAATGATAGCAAATTTTCAAATATCATTATTTCAAATATTCATTATTTTGAGAATAATTCAAATCCTCTACAGTGGCAGAAGAAGACGATATTTGAAAATAAGTTACATCCGCAAATGTACGCAAAATAGAAAACAGAGTTATACTCTTTTGTACTGTAATTTTCTTATTGAATTGTAATGTAGTGTAAGGTGTCAAACAGGTACTGTTTTTTATACCTGCCTGGGCTTTCTGTTTGATGTAAAGATTGCATTATTTCTATATATGTTCTATATATGAGTATATCTGTAAAAAACCATTTTTAATAGCGTTCGTGCTTGAGCCTAGCAAGCTTGATTGGTGTATCCAAATACCTCAAAAATTTCTGGCTCTAGGCTGAGCACAAAAGAAAAACAAAACAAGACAGACACACTGGCAGACGGACAACCAAACTTAACTCAATTGCCAAAAATGATTCGGGATCGATTGATATAGCAAAAGAGGGGACTATTCCAAGTCCTTCTGAGTGTTAGATACATCCGCATAAACTTAATATAGTCACACACACACACACACACACACACACACACACAAGTGGTGTAGGTAGGTGCTATAAAAAAAATAATAAAAAGAATTAATTTTTTGAAACCTACTCTTGCTTCATTTTATGCCCAAGTGAACTCAACCATTTCAACTAAGTCCCCCTCGAGGGTTTACTTTTTCTTTTATTTACTTGATTGCTTTTCATCTTGATAAAGACGTCTTCCAGGGCTTATAAGCTATATTGCTAGACACATATTTCAACTTGAATTGAATTTTAGAGCGAAGGATTTTTAATTTCATTTTCTATGTGCAGCATGAAAAAAATTTTAATTTTATATCGTGATTGCATTCGAAACATATTAATATAATCACTGTATTTACTTGCTCGTACCGCCCGTATTGCCATTAACGTATACATTAGTAACACATTGTAAAGCATTTGCTTAAAAGAGCGGAACACGATGATGTCGTTTATAAATTCATTCTTTCACTAAGTAAACTTTTTGCCTTTTTAATGGGCAATAAAAATAGTTGCGTAATGTTTGTATAGCCAAATACATAAGTAAAGTTTAATTTAGATCGAATCATGTTGTGCGCATTTTAGACTTTCTATAGGTAATTGAGTTGAATATTTTAATATAAATTTCTCAAGATAACGTTGCAGAAGGGAACAATTGGATGAACTAAAGCACTTAATGTTGATTTCTAAGGCAAATGTAAAAGCACACGCAACAGTACCATAACTTTGACCAAAAAACTTAGAAGGATGCCTAGTAGAAACTGACGGGACTTAGAAGAAACCATCTCATCTGGCCGCCAGGTCTGTTTTTTGTGTTGCGCTTGCGATAAAATAGCACGTAATTCTACGGGGAGTTTGCTTAAAATCAACGATTTTAAGAAGCACCAACCGACTCATTAAGGGATGTAAAACATTTTCTCATTTATTCGTCTACCCCTTCCACCCAAATAAAATGGTTTTGTAAAGACCTTGTTATAAGACAAAAGTCAAGTCTCTCATCCTATTTTACTGCAGTGTTGTGTATGGAAAAGTGATAATGCTTTGGAAAATATACCTATTGTGTACATATACTCACACATATGTATATGTATATCTCATTCTGACATATGTACATTAGGTTCCTAATGCGTCCGATTATTCGTTACGAATGTAACTACAAGGCAAGTACACCTTTTTTCCTTGTCAAGAATGAAAGCATTCTTTGTAAAAGTAATACAAAATATGTGAAAGGAAGCATAAAAAGATGCACTAAAATAAGTTGTATACATTTTTTTTATTTCGTTAATATAAGCTTTTCTTTTAATGAGCTAAAAAGCGAAAAATAAATTTTGTCTCAATCACTTTTATGCGTCTACATATAAAAACCTGAGGCGCTTAAGAACTTCATGTGCAAAAAACTCGGTTGTTTTACTTTAAAGGATTTTCATTAATTATGATTGTTCCAAAGTTTTGTTCAATTTTGTTTCGGATATCAATTTGGAGACTAGATTTAGACTGAATCCGAAATTAATTTTGATCAGATGTATATATGTTGTGAGTTTCACTGCACCGGGAATCGAAAAAAAAAAAAACAATTTTATCATTCTTACTGATATGTTCATTTGGGAGTAGACAGACTTTCTTATCAAGATCGTGCTTAATGTTCCCTTAATGTGATGAAAAATCGCCACGAACTGTTTCCTTCATCTCTTATATTGCGAACTTGCTTCGATTTATCCTTCCGCCTAAGCAACATGAAAGCAAATAAATACAAACAAAGGCACTCATAAGACACAGACACTAAGACACTAGGAAATATTATACTTTAGACGGCTTTGGTTAATAGCAATCTCAAGCATTCTTAACAGCGTTCATCTTTGAGCCAAATCGCGTCCGTGTGCCAAATATCATCATATTATTTCTAAGCGAACTCTAGGCGAACTCTAGTCCGAACATAATATATTGGACAGTCAATAAGTGAGCAAAAGGACGGACAAGCTTGGATCAAGTGAGAAAGTATTTCTCGACCAATCGGTATAATGAAAGGTGGATACATCTTAAGTATTTTTGGTTGTTCTGTGCATCCGCAGAACCTTAACAATCCCTTGTACCACAATTGGTTTAGGATACAAAAAGCTATGCATATTCACTTTATATCAAAGTATAAAAAATTTTTGTGTTTTGTTATGTGAAGTCGTGCAAATATGTTCATTATACTTTTTTGCGCACTGATCTTCTCAATGGGGAATAAAGTTTTAATAAAATACGTCATGTAAGTGGAACTCTCTGTGCAAGTTGTTTACAACCATTAACATATGAAGATTTTTAAAATGCTGTTATTTAATATTTCCCCTAAGTCTTACTTTACTAAATGCCATGGAGTTTAAGTTGCAATTTTTGCAAATATACTGATCACAGATCGCGCCAGTTTTTCAATATAATGGTTTGTGATCACGATCAGCTTTCACGCACCATTGGTCATAGGTCACGTAGATATCGCTAAGCCAGGGAGCGTACAATTTTAAAGACAAAAGTTAAGTTCGATTCTCCAGAGCATGTTTAGTGGTCTTAATATATAATGCTTTCAAGGTGCAGACAGAGAGAGGGTCATGATAGTGCACTTTTATGCTTGGTAAATTTCAAATATTTAGTGTACCGGATATTAAAAGCTTTCATGCAGACAGATATTGCATGGAAAACAAAAAAAATTGAATGCAATTAAAACTTTTATTAGGGGCTTAAAAGATAAAACAAGTATCGCAGATAAAACATGCTTCAGGTGTACGTTCGTTCCTTTGTACATATATATTAATCAGACGATTCGAAACTTGTAATGCGTTGGAATAAAAAGAAGCCCTAAGGAGCTTTTCTTTTTTTATTTTTTATTTATTTATTTTTTTTTTTTTTGATTTTTCTTTTTCAAACTCCATGTGAATTGGAAAAATACAGACGAACGTGTTTCATTTCACTAACAATGTCTTTTATTATAAAATATTTTCGCGTGCAGTCAACGCTTGTATTCAACGCGAAAGCATCGCACATTTATAACTCAATATGAAAAAATCATATTTGCAGTAAAATTTATGAGACTGCCATACTTTTGCAAGTTTATTTGCATTTGTATATGTGTACGTATATGCAAAAAATACACTAACCCACGCGCAACGCACATGCACACGTAGATGCATACGTTTATATATATAATATATGGGAAAACGTCTCCACTCCAGAATCTGATCTTCTATATGACTTGTGTGTATCTTTCATGTTCACAATTCGTTCGTGTTCCATGAGTACTATGCTCTTTATCGTAACGTCTGCAGAGTGGAAAGGAAATTACTTTCCTGTAGATTTTGCATTTCCGTCATATAAAAAGTTAAGTTACAGTATATATCTGTAAATGTTTCTTTGCATGTGTGTGCTCATAAAGGAATAAAACAATTACTACAACTTTATAAATTTCATTTAAATATGTTAAAATTACTACTCAAGTATTGCATTTTTTTCTTCAACGCTCTTCTTCTTCTTCTTCTTCTTCTTCGTTTTTTTGGTTCCTTTTATTTCATCCTTTTTCCATTCATATCCTAATACTAGAGATAACCGTTAAAGCGATTAGCGAGTTATCAAAGCAAGTGATTTCCTTAAGAAATTGCAAATATTCTTTAGCTAATTCTTGAGACGGAAATTTTGACGACGTCAGTTATGATGTTAGCCTAAGGAAGGTGCGTAAGCTCTTGCAGGAAACGCAACATAAACATTACTATTTTTATCACAAGCGGCGCTTAAAATAAATCTTATATTAAATATAAGATATAATATATTATATTATATTATTATGTCAAAAAATAGAAAGCAGTAAATACGTTATCTTGAGTGGACTCTTTCAAGTTTCTGGCGGTAATGTATTGAGGCACCAGAAAGCACTCTTCTATAGTCAAGACTTGCGAATTTGCTTACGATTTACAAGCTTTTTTATAAATTACTAAGCAAAATTTTAACAGTTACGACTGAAGAACGCGGTGAAGAAATGGGAAAATGGATCGACAAATGACCTCCAGCATAAGTTATCAGAAAGATTGGAATAGTGTATAACTAATAATGAATGATAATATGAATGATATATATATTTTTTTCTAATTAACAAAATGCTTTGCAATTCTCATCTATTGCTTCTAATGATTGTGGATGTAGATCAACCATTCTCCTTAAGTCCTCACCTAATTTTCCTATATGTTTTTGATGGCCAATCGCCAAGCGTACATAACTTAATTAATGCTCTACTCTTGTCTAGGGATTCAGACAACATAACCTTTTAAAAAATTCATCAAATTAAATATACAGATCTCTTCCAATAGCCGCTGCCTTCCATTATGTTGGTACCGCTTGAAAAAGTTCACTATATAAAAAACACGCAAATTATGTATTTTGTATTAGTTACGCAACAGAAATTTCATTTGGTTGACGATTCGTGAACGTTTATTTCTATCAAATAGAGGTTATTGAGCAAATTACTCGGTTTTGAGTACTTGAACGGTCGATGTTAAATATTTTTATACCCACCACTGGAAGGTGGGGGGTATATTCATTATGTTTTTTCCATAATGTATGTAACATCCAAAAGGAAGCTTCAGAGACCTTATAAAGTATATATATTCTTAGTAGGGAAATTGGATCACATAAGTCTATTATTTAGACCCTAACATATATAAGGGTTATCGTGAAGAGCAAGCCCTTATATGGAGAGAAAATTTAATTTACAATTTCTTATGAAAAAAACCGAAAAATATAAAATTTTTGGGAAGTAAACTAAGTTTGCTGAATTTGGATAACGTTATGTGACGTTTTCGACATCCTCCCTCTGCATGAAAGTCATGTGTAATTTTTGATATGCAATATTATTACTAAAACGATTGAATAACTGCACTATACGGAGTGGTGTGGAATATCTAATGGTCGGTCTAAGGTTCTTCCGTGTTTTTAAAATTTGTCATTGCTAAGCTACGCGGAGCCTCCATGACCATAGAAAATGCCAATCTGAGTCTAGAAGTTTTTCGTATAATTTATTGTATAGAGCAGGGCTTCTTATATAATTTAACTTGTGTTCTTTGCACTATTACTGCGTATTCAAGTCTTAACGAACAAAAGTGCAAGCGCGGAGTTTACTGCAGACCCCTACGCTCATCCGTCACTAATGATGATGGTTAAACCATTTTCCATTTCCTTTATTATCGTACCCGCCAATGAAAGGTATGGATGTAGTAGACTCGATTCGCGGCTATAAAGAAAACTATATGCGTCAAAGAACCCTTTCGATGTAGACATTCTTTATCGGCTTAGGATTCTGACACAATTGACTCCTGCCTCTATGCCGCCCGCTTGTGCCATTCACAAAATTGAACATGGAATGCGAAAACTTATCACATATATTCCTAACTGATGATCACGGATCAAGTTCAAAAAAAGACATGATCTCCTAACTATCGCACCCCTAGAAGAAAAGCTTTACTTTGCCATTATTATTAAACAAAAAAATTAAATGAAAGTAAGTATGAAAATGGCCGTAAACCATGCAAACTAGCAATTTACATAGTAAAGATCGTAACACAAACAAGTGCAAGTGCAAAAAAAAAGAACGAAAAAAGAAAATGCATCATATCCACCCCGTGATACATCAAAAGGCGTATAGTGGTGGTGTAGTCAATTATTTATTACTTCTAATCTTATAGCAAAATATTTCCTAAGATCAGCTGAATATAATTCAGCTCAATCGATCGACTGCCACACCCATATTTAAGATAAAGTTTTCCAACCTATTCCTCTTTGCTCTTCTCATCTCTCACTCTCAAAAAATCCAAAAAACAAAATGCATATTTTTCTTCTTTACTTAATACTTAACGCTCAGCTTAAATTTTTTGAAAGAAATGAAAATAATTTTATGTAATTTTCCCGAAAGGGTGCCAAGAATTGACATAAATTTAATCAACTGATAATAGGGTTTTTTTTTTTATTTCTTTATGTTTTTTTTATTAAAGAGTTGTTTGCCTTGCTCGCTAAAGTCGTATTATCCAAGCCATCATATTAATGCTATGACACAAACGTTAAATTGCCATAAAACACAATATTAAGTGTGGTAAACGTGCTCTTTCAATAACAAGTCGTCGTCTACCTCATTCCATTAAGTGTAAAGTAGCAAAAATGTATGTGAAGCTATAATAAGTCACTAAAATTAAAGTCACGTACGAAGCATAGTTCAAGAATTTGCAGTGAGTATTGCTTTTATGTAGATGGAAAATTAAAACGGCCAAAACAGTGGTTTGACATAAAAGTTTTCACGTTGATACTCCTAATTTCTCCACTCACCACGAAAGGTTTGAAGTTTAATAATTCTGTTATATGACTGGAGAAACTCTCGGCAAGAAGCACTAAAATTTTCAACCTAAATATATAAAAGGTTTGATTAACTATATCCGTCGATCCGTCCGTCGCTTTCTATTGGCATTGAGCATAATACAGAAATAAAGTTCGACAATAATGGACATGCAGAAAAAACAAAAAGAAACGTCGAAATATTTGCGATTCGCTTCAAGAGCCATGCAGTCTATTAACAATTGGGGAAGAACTTATTTCTCTTTCATGTAATCACTATACAATGGAGATCCATAGCAAGAGCGTTAGTGGACCGAGAACATTGCTGATATTTCTGCGCAAACGTTGCGACCAAGGATATATGAAAGATTCAATTGTAGATCCCAAACTTATAGAATAAGTGAAAAGTACAACGGATGTAAAATATACTTCGACATCTTTCGGAGTGTTTTGTGATATCTATGGTTACCCCAAAAAACATCGGGCTGAAATTAAATATTGAGCTTGAGAGAGAGAAGGGTAGCAAACGTGCGAGGCGAATGCAACTTTTCTTGTGTAATACATAACATCATCACAGATCCGTTATTTTTAAAAGCGTAGCAGGTCCATTCGTAATAAGTATAATTAAAAGAGCTTTCTAAATCGCATTACCATTCGCTATTTCAATATGCATTCGTACATGAAAGGACAGCAGCAGTATATTGTCGCCTGGAAGATACTTAGGACATTGAACTCAGTATGTTATTATGGCACACAGATGAATGTGTAGAAGAAAAACTGAATTAAAAGTCTTGTACTAATAGGGTTAACGCTTCTTCCAAATATTTCTTGTTTTCAATGCGACAGAGCGTTTGCAGTTTTTGGACGACACTAAAAGAGAATAGTTCGTACGCTATTCACGGTTCTAAAAATGCAGAGGGGAAAAAAATAAAGGAAAAGATAGCTGCCTGTTAGAAAGGAAAAGCCAATTCAGCGAATTTATATGCCATCCTTATATTAAACTTTTCAAATTTCTACGAAGAGATGCAATATTTAGAATTTAAAAATCCTGTAAACAAAGTCAGTTATTCGAAATTGCTTAAGAAGTAAATAATTTATTCGTCAACGTTTATGTTGTCGTTCCTAAGGCAGAACAAATTCTTTAAAATACGATTTTATGCCAGTGCTTGATAGGATTTTCCATGTATCGTGCTTTTCGTAGGCTGTTTCAAATCGTTCGCCTTGTCTGCTTTACGACGTCTGAATGTAAATGGCACTGCTTGGGCCATAGGTTTAACTCCACAAAGAGAATAAACGGTAGTGCTGCTAATACTTCATGGACTGGTCTTTTACATTGTTATGCTGCATAATCTTCTAAAAAAAATTTGTTGCATACAGCACCCAGTTTTTTCTAACAATTTCCACATTTACACCCAATTCTCTTTTTACACAATTTTTTTTACACGAATTTGATTTAACACGAGTTCAAAAGAAAAAAATTTCTTTTTTTACACGAATTATTTTGTTTTAACACGATTTTTAATATTCCAGGAATTTTTCTTGAATCTCACAGAGCAAAGAGCGAGATATAATTCCCTTTTTCCAAAGTAGAAGTAATTTTTTATAAAATATTTAATGAATTAAAATGTGTAAGCACGAAATAAATTAAGTGAACTCTAACAAGAACTTTTTAATATTGTTTACACCTAATTCTCTTTTTACACGAATTTTTTCACACGTATTTTTTTGGGAACGTATTTATCGTGTAAAAAGAGTATTAGGTGTACTTTCCATTGTTAATTCGTTGATGCAGGGCAGGTTATAGCATACTACACTTTACTCGTAAATGTGTTGCCACGAAGATCTGACTGTATTGGCGAAGTAAATGGTTAGGTTGAACTGCAGTAAGATTTTCTGGTATACATTGTGTCCACTGTCATCGTCCGTCACGATTCAACAGCACCCTCGTTCATGCAAAGCATAGCAAGCGTTTGACGATTTAATACCAATTACAGGGAGAATGGCGTTCTTTTATTTCGCCAAAACGTTTGCAACATCTAGAAGAGGCTCTGTAAAGTACATACAGTGTTTTCCAGAGCCTTAATCTGTGCTGAAGTGAGCATGTCCATTTGTATGCTGGTGTCTATGAACGGTTCTTCTGATCTCAGATGTCGGCTTAAAATTTAGTAAAAACTTTGGAACTGGGTCGAATCTGTCAAAGCATACGTCGACAATACAGTATGAAGTCAAAACACTTTTGTTTCCAAAAAATACGTTTTTTTGCTCACTAATCATTAATTACAGCATATACAACCATATATATGGTGTGGGTGATCCCACAGTACTTGTGAAAAAATAGGAATAATCGGAAGATTTTTGAGTACCGACCTTTCATTTTCCTAGTTTTTATATTAAGTTTGTGCCAGAAGAGCTCGGAGATAGATCCAGTTTTTATCATACAGAAAATGATTCTGAATCGACTTATGTGCTTGTCTGCCTGTCTGTCCTTCTCGTTTTCTTGTGTTCAAACTATGGGTCGCAATTTTTGAGATACTGAATTTTTAATACTGAATTTTACGAAATTCGACTCACCGACGTGGTCCAAGGAAATAGTTCGGTTCGACTATAATATAATAATAACTGCATTAAGCTAACTGGTATGTGTGTGATGGCCCGTTACAGTTTTTTACTTGCTTTCTTTTTTTCCTTACTTACTTTCTATCACGCGTAAAGCTTTAAGAGGATATGAAAGAATCCTTGTCGGCTACACTCTTGCCGGCAAAGCAACCAGTCAGCTTTTAGAAGAACCGGTAAAGACTTGAATGTACGATCAACACATGTTTCTAGATCCATACAACTGATAGATAATACTTTTACGTAATATTGGAACTGAATTTCATTTTTTAAATGCGAATGATGGCAGTGAAGTAGGTATCACTTATCAAATAGAGGTTTTTCAGCGGGATAGTTGGTAAAAAAATCGTAATCGACTTATTGACTACCTGCGATATACTTTTAACTTTGAGAACTTTAGAAAGTGGAAAATATATGCATGTGGTTTGATGAACTACTATGACTTTTCCTCTTTAGATAGTTTCGTGAAAATTTCACTTCGTTCCATGCTATAGTAACATTTTCATTTCCAAAGTTCCTCTTAGCATTAAATTTTTCTTTTTGATTTCTCTTTCTTTTATTTTAATTTTTTTCTCTATACACATATATATATATTTTCTCTATACATATATACATATCCATATATATAGATATATATATATATGAAAATTATATATTTAAAGCAAAAGAAGAAATCCCGTTGATGTTAGCCATCGCTGTTAAAGTTATGCAAAATTATATTTTATATTAAAAATTTACACTTGAATAAATTTTGAAAATTTACATTTTATTCTGTTGTAGACGAATTAACATAAAAAACTTTTAACATAAAATATTTTTCGGTATCACTTATGAATTCAGAGCACAGACAATATGTACTGATATAGGGTATGTATGTATATTATACTTGTATGTAAGCTATGGTATGCGTTCGCACATCTCTAGACTGATATTTTCCTCAATTTAATTATAAATTCACGTGACAAGTCGAGATTTTTGATTATCATTTAATCTGAAAGCATATCACGTGTCAGTGTAAACATTTCTCGCACAACGAGCATTAAAATAACACAAACACACCCGCACACAATTGACTTTTTATTCATAATCGGATTGTAAGATTAAATCCCCAAATGATTGGCCACATATACGACAAAGGCACATGTGTGATAATGAAAGAAAATTACCAACAACCCGGATCAATATATATATATATATATATATATATATATAAATATGTATGTATATATATATAAATATATATGTATAATCTCACTCTTCTGTTCTGTTCTTTTGTGCAGTTAGTTGTGGGCAAGAAAAAGAAATAAGCATTGTGTTAATGCAGATTATACATATACTCTCGCTCTTGGAAGATAAACAGAAAATGTCTTGCTGTGTTCCAAAAATACTAATGGCAACTGTTCTTCGATTATTGTAATGCATTATGAGTAAACCTTAAACAAAGACAATTATATGCATTAGACAGTCAGACAACTCATTGCATTAGTTCCTCAAATCATATCATTTTGCAACCGCCATATCTGCCTGATTTAATTTAGTTTGACTTTGATTGCCTTAAAATTCAAAAAAAAAAAAAAAACGAAAAAACAAAAAAACGAAAAAACGAAAACACTCCTCAACGGCGTCGGTTTAATGCGCTTGGCGAGATAAAACCAAGTCGAAAGTTGTGCAATTTTTGATATGCATATAAAGCATCGATTATTGAGGATATTGGCATTAAGTTTGACGCAGATGTCCAATTTCGTCCTACTAAACGGAAAAGTCCTAATGTTCTTTAACGGCTACATTACAGTTATTCCAGCAATGGAATAATTTAGATCGTTTCCGCCAGTTCGTTATAGGAATTCTCTCGATCTCCAAAACAGAAATGGGAACAAATCATATATACCTGTCCTTATTAGTGGTATAAACCAATACCATACCGAAGCTTTGAATGATCTACTAGCCTATATTTGCATTCAGATCAATATTTTTACACCCATCACTGAAGAATGAGGGGTATATTCATTTGGTCAAAACGTTTGCAACGCCCAGAAGGAAGCATCAGGCACCCCACAAACAGCATCAAATTGTAAATCGTTTTAAGCATGTCCGTCTGTTCGTCTGACCGTCTGGTCGTCTGTCCGTTTGTGTAATGTTTGTTGTACATATTCTCCTGGCCGCAAAAATGAAGCCATCGACTTGAAATTTGGCAGAAATATTGAAATTTCTTGCATGTAGGTTGGTATTGAAAATGGGTCCAATTGGTCGGGACACGCCCACAGCATCACGTCAACTGAAAACACCTTTGTTTTTCAAAAGGAATAAAAAATTCGGTTTTTGCTCATTACTCATAAACGACCGCAAATAAATGTACAAAATGTACTTGAACACATATTCTATGGGCGATGCTGTAGCATTGTTTACAAAAATGGAAAAAATTGACCACGCCTACCCAATATTATAGTGTATGAAATTTAATTGTTTTTTCAATATCTTTACAACGCGCGGAAAAAAGCTTCGAAAACCCCATAATGTATACAAATTCTTGGGCAGTTTTAACTTTGGAATACACCTGAACATGTCCGTCTGTTCGTATTTCCATCTGTCTGTTCGCACAACTTTGTAGCATTTGTGGTGAACATTCTCCCGTTAGCGAAAAAGAAGGTATTGCCCGCAAATTTGCAAAAGAATTTGGAATTGACGCAAACTTTTCAAAGGACACGCCTACAATGCCCAAATGCCGCTACTGCAAAAACTTTTCTTTTGAAAATAGAAGAAATCAACTGCGCCCACTCCACATTATTGAGGACGAGAATTTTGTTCCTTTACTTTCTTTGTCTTTTTTTTGTGGTAAACGGTAATGGTCGGGACCGAATTTAATTTTCTTACTTGTTTTTTTTTAAAAAAGGAACAAATTCAGTTTGTCTTTTAACTTGAAACCGCCGCTAAAGTGAAAAAAAGGGAGAACTTTCGTGCGTTGTGTCAAAAATGCCACTCTTCCCTCCCACTTTACTACATATGTAGCCCAGTGAAGTACAATATGTTCAGCCTATCCAACCAGGAATCGAACACTTGGATCTTCCGGATGGATGCCGGACGTCCCAACCACTAGACCATACGATAGCTCTTTATAAGTGAATAATTTTTGTAAAAACGTTTTAAACTAAAGAGAAGAAGAAGACATAAAACGTTTGAAATTCGTACGCTTTGCGACATGTTGATAAGAAACTGCACTTCGGAGTTAAGAATTGCTGCAATTTTTTAACAACTCTGTGGTTCAGATTGTGTCGTCACAAAAAAAGACGACGATGTGTTCGTTTTATTTAATTTAAAAATAGTGCACTAGGCTTCGAGCCCGCGATGTTGAAATTCAATTGTTGTCCAATTTTTCATACATACATTTCTATTTGATATAGAGATTGTATTCGTTTCACTCGTACATTACGAGTACATCTGCCAAAGGACATATAAAAAGGTTGGTTATGTGCAGTGGGTTTTAGTTGTGCAGTTTTGGTGAATTTATTCCAATCCTTCTTAGGTATAAAGAAAGTATGTAAATAAATGCATTAAACCGATTAATTTTATCAATAAAAAAAAGATGAGAGGCAAGGTTTAATTACACTTTTATTCCCTGTAGAAAAATTATTGCATATTTTATGAAAATAAAAGAGCAAACTATTTCCACCGGGTTAAACTGTTCTTTAGCAGCTTTAACTCTAAGAGCTTTTTATGATATCCCATTAAAGCTATTCGCCAGAATCATAGACAGACAACTAACTGTTTGTTCATCCATTACTTTAATGCAACTTCTGGCTGCATTGTTATTGCTAGGGATTTATCCATCACAAACGCAACTTGCATCGTTCTTCAGTCGCTCTCTGTGCTCTGCCTGTTCTCTGAGTATTGTCGAAACTTAACTAAGCGCTCCGTGTATTGACAAGTGTACTTGTACTTAAATGGAAGTGAATAAACGTGAGCTCTTTAATTATCAAAGATATTTAACGCAGATGCTAGGAAGGAATAAATCTGTTACTAGGAATAATTCTGCTACCTATAACGTAATAATAAAAACTTGCAAGTTATAATGAAAATCGAATTCAAAATTTTTAAATCCATTTAATAAGCCTATCGAACGCCTCGTTGCATAACGAAGCCGAATCGACAAAGCATTAACGAAAATCTTCATGATGTTGTATACGCATTAGTATCATTCCGAAGGGATCAATAGGTGCGTTATGAGATGTACCATCTCCGAGATGATAAGTTTTCGGATTGTGAAGTCATGCGTGAGTTAAAGAAAATGCAACAATTTTATCGTATCTATAACAATTATATATCGATCGAGTTCTTAAATGCATTATTCTAATGTTTATATTTCCGTTTAATGTCAATGCTATTTTAGTTTATTTGTTATTGTTGTGAGTCAGTTTGCAAATGAATTATATAAAGTTTGCTTTTTATTCAAGAAATTTTTAAACCGAGTCCCAATTTCATCACCCAATAAGAGCTCTAACATTAGCTGACTAACTGAACGGATGGTCGATGGGTTCAAATTAGTTTGCCTCTAATCTCTTGTGTGAAGAAAAAAGGGGCAAAAAACAAATCGCAAGAGATCTCCAAAAATAATGAGCAAAATGAATTTTGTGATTGCACGAAAATTAGAAAACATACTTAATGTTGAACTAATTTTACAAAATACACATCTGATTGAAAATAACATACAGGCGCACGTACACATCACATACATGAATTTATTCTACATATATAGAATTTTGTTCTAACTAGTCCTTGTTAGTATTTATCGCTTATGTTATATTACAGCAGATGGGGTTTTAGTCGTACGTACGTACATTTTAAACGCGTTTGAGATGAATACACTTTTCACATGGCACAATACATAGAGAAACATAACAAATTTCCTGAAGCGAAAACTACATATTATATATGCGGCGTAAGTCGAATTTTATTATGCTTGCATGCATATACATATACCTATATACATACATAAATACACATATATAAATACATATACGCCTATATATATATATATATATATATATATAATTATATGTGTGTGTGTATTCGAGATGAGAAAGTTTTTTCAATAATTGACTTTATGCAGTCCCTGCATTTCGCCAAATCAGCAAAAGTATGCCTTATAAAGAACTATCCACTCAGAAGTTGATTATGCGGAAGTCCGGAGTGTTCGAGCTATAGAATGCTTCAAAGCACTTATACAAGTACATAAACATATAATACATTTATATGTAGTATTTCTACGTAGAGAGTTAATTAGGTTACAACTATATTTAGAAATTTGCCATGGCGTTCTATTGTATAAATACGTCCATATATATGTGTACACGTGTACATATATATATATATATATATATATATAAAAAAGAGGAGGGCATAGAAAATCCTAGTCGACTCCTTTGAGCATAGTTTGGCAGTTACTCTTCCACTGCATTGCGATTGACAAGCTTTAAATGTTGTTTCGTTATTCCCGAAGGAAACGTGCAATGATGATGATAATCAATGACATTTCGATAGAAGCCGCAACTACTCGCCGTCTCTCTACTCGATATAACTGACCGCCATTCGGTTTCTCATTTATGCCGCAGGAAGCTAAAGTGGTTTTCGTGCACACATCCCATACATATTCACATGTATATTTATATAAATATATGCTAAAAAAAAAAAAAGAAGTAAAACCAAAAGGTCACTTGACTTCATATTGTAACTTTAACTATTGCTATGTTATCTGTATACAAAAGCAATGTTAACTAACTATACTACGAAAAATCTGTGTCGTCAAATATTTTCAACAAATCAAGAGATAAACATGTACTCGGATATCTGTTTGCTTGTGCTTATGGAAATATGTGTATGTACATGTGTCTGTATGTCAATATCATAGAAAGGGCATTGAATAAAGTTACACACGGTTTTACATATTGTTTTCTGTTTGAAACACACACACACACACACACAAACACATACACTTTTTCTCTCTTTTTGGTTTTCTAATGAATTGCCGTCTCTTGAAAACAAAAACGCTAAACAATTGTGCGTGTGTGTTAGTAGGCTTTTCATTATTTACGACTACTTTAAAAGGATAGAAAATCGTCGCATTTAATTTCCACAATTGTTCTTGGACTATATTCAAAAAGTTTCAATGACGGAACAAGTATTTTATTACTGGCATTGATAACATGGACTGTTGAGAGACAATGGGATGATATTTTTAATTTCTGCAAAGCAACTAAACTGAATCATTTCAACTGTATTTGTATGTCACAGACATACAGAGATCATTGCCTAAAAAATCAAATGTACCATAAGAGGAAAACGAAAATATTAATTTCGTCTTGGAACGAAACCCTTGTGTACCTCTCCCATCTCAACCGAATGCGACTGCGTGTGAAAGTTAAATTCACTAAAGTTCACTAAAATAACATATCATTCAATTAGTCCCCGATCTGACATATATATGACATCACTGTTGACAGATCCATATCATTTCTAGACAGTACAGTAGTAAGTGTATTACTGGCGCTACTTTCGTAATATGCAGAACAGTGAAAAATTCGGAGTTTCGTTTGTTGATTAAATTCTCCCTCACTTTTGAGGAGAAAAAATATCGCGGACAATCAGCTTAAAAGATGTTACGGTAGCCCTTGCTTGTCGAAAAAGTGAACTTGTCGCTGGTTTTGCCATTTCTAAACACATCATCGATGAAGCTGAACACTCTGATCTCTCGAATTCGCCAGTTGTTCCAAAAAATATAGAGAAAGTGGACACAGTCGTTCTGGAAGATCGAATAATGAAGTTGCGTGAGATAGCTCACAGCTAAAAGACGTCAAAAGGCAGAATATTTGTTTACGAGAACCGTCTGTTCGAATTGGGTGCCGTCCTTCCTCACTGTGGACAACAATGTGTTGATCAAAGCGCTGTTTGGCGCCGTTTAGATGATATAAAATGAATATTTTCATGCGCGATATGTGGCGATGGACAAAACGTGCATTTATCACTACTTTCTAGAGTCAAATCGGCAGTCAGCCGATTGCCGACAGCAACAGACGAAAGGCGGCCAAAGCAGCCACAACTGTAGGTTGTAATCTAATGGTCGGAATGTCATCAAATTTTGACACATTTCTTTTGCGGGCGAGGATACAATCCAGAAATCATATGGGTCTGCTAACAGTGTTACCATATACCGAAGACTTATTGAGTGATGCGAAAATATTTTAAACTATTTATAAACGCATAGAAAGCGTAGAAAATGGAAAATGTCTATACGTACAATATTTTAAGTAATCTATAAACATATGTATATATATAGATATATATATATATATATATAGATATAAAAACATAGGAAATGAGATATACATACATATAAAATCTTAATGCATATATATATAAATATGAAGATTTAAGATTTTTTTAAATTTATTTTAGTTCTTCATTTCCATACACAAGCAAGCTATTTAGGTGACATAGACAAAGTAAAATCTAAAGAATATCATACGGAAGTATGCTCTTGTACTTTATTGTGACACACATTCTCCTAAAGGTTGTAATTAATAATCGCTTAAGGGTTGGATGTAAAAGTAATTTAATAGCTAGTCGTTTTCTTTCTTTTTTCTAATCGTCGTGCTTTATTTCAATAAATTATCAGTGTCACCAGCCAAGCGTAATCATATTTATCAGTATAAACTTTATAAGCCCATCTAACATTTTGCTTTTGCATGACAAACAAAAACTTAGCAAAAAAGAGTAATGCCTTTTGAGCGAGTCTTGGATACTCATCGATTTCAATAATTATGCAACCATATTAGCTACCCGTTTGACATCATTTTAAACCGTTCCACGTTCAACGTTGTCCCTCTTCCGACCTAAGATGTTAATCTATTTCTTTTTTCTTAACAAAATGTAAGTAAGTGATTGGAGTCTTTTTTTTATAGTTATGGGCGTGGCTATAAGTGAAAGAAATAAATGTACCTGAGATAGCTTAGAAATTTCTAGGCAAAGCCACATATCTGATGTTAATTATAGTTTTAAGAACTTAATCATTACGTAGATAGTGAAAGCGATTTTTATCAAAGCCCACGTGAATGATGTCCAATTCTTTTCAAATCCGGCCTGAAGAGCTAATATTTAAAATATTTTAAATTTTTATCTTCAAGGTAGGAAAGAGAGCATTACACAGAGAGATACATAACATGTCCTGCAGTTGCGTAGGAGAGAAGCACATTTTGCTACTTTTTACCTGTGAAGCAAGGTAATGAAAAATGTTCAACTAAAAATTAAGTCTTAATGAAAATGTAACTAATGGAAAATTAACAATTTCACGGTTAGTTACGCTATTTAGCCCTTCTTTTTTCTTATATACAGAAAAAAAATTCATTAGCGCACAGCATACACGCAAACGTATACATCAACGAAAGTTAAAGAAAATATATGTACATATTTAAGTTGTAGTATTTAGGTATATAGGTATATAGGTATATATATATATATATATATATATATATATAAGTAAATTGATATTTAATAACTTAAATGCAACGAAGCTCACGTTGAAGTCAGTAAAATCATGGAAAGTATTTTTAATTATTAATAGAAAGATATGTATATATAAGAAATCTTCAGGGAGAGATTAAATATCCGCAAATAATTAAAATTTAATTCTATTTAATTCGTAGAATATTTCATTTGCGTATTATCTCGAAATTAAAGCTGCGTTGCCGTTGTACATATTTATTAAAAGAAGATAAACTAATTACGTCATTCAAACTGCTATGTAAAAGCAACGCCACGCAACGGATGTACTCTTTGTTTGTAGGTGCGACTGTGATCGAGAAGGATTATAGGATATGGTGGTGGTGGTGGTGGTGGTGGTAATTGCAGCTAAAAATACTCTGAAAGGACGAATGCTTCGTGAGAGGATGTTATCGTGATGCGAAAATCAAAGGTTGTTCCGTCATAATTATGGTAAATAGGTTCACGTAAACTACCTTTAATCCTCCAGTGCGGTTCCTTGCTAATACATTGACCCGATAGAGACGATAACGCAATGCATTACGATATTTGAAGAAAACTTACAATCGTATTCTGCACAACATTGCATGGTCTTTCCATGATACGTATGACAACTTAAATGCTTTCGGATACGAAAACTTCGATTCGATATTTTTGTCTATCAGCTGAATTTCAATACCCTATACCGTTTGTGGTACAGGGTGTAGTAACGCTGTGCGGACGTATGTAACATCTAGAAGGACTCAAGATACATCCACCTAAGTTTGTCCATCCGTCTATCTATCTGCCCCCCTTATGTCTGTCCATCTATTTTTGTGTTCAACTTATCGGTTGCAAGTTTTGAGATATTTTGAAGATATTTGCTACACATTGGCACGTTTTGGCTCAACAACAAACGCTGATGCTCCCCATATAACGACCTTCCAAAAAAAAGAAAAGACTTACAATTTTCAAAATTTCTCGAAAAAAGTCGCTGACTGTCAGTATTTCAACACTCTAAAAAGAAAAATTCAATTCGGCTACGACAGTGTTTTAAGCGTAGTGTCACTTCTACGTTCCTACGAAAACTCAATCTTTATATCGTATAGTGATCTAATTTTCAACATTTCATTATGAAAATTGGTAGTAATTTGATATAAGGTTTAGGTGAACTGCATTTGAAGCACATGGGTCTATTTCTCGGACCCCATTCTACATAAAGTTTCTTATGATCAGTAAGTCTTTCAGAAAAGTCTTTAATTCTTAATATTTTATGATGAAAATTAGTCCATAGTAGAAATTTACGTTAGGGAATTTCATCTGAGGGATCACTGAAGTCTACATTTTAAGCCATATCATAAGAAGCAAGCCTTTATGCGGAGACAAAGTCTAAGGTGGACACTGAAAAATAGTAAAGTTTTTAAATAGCAAACTAATTGTGCAAAGTTTTCATCGGGACATGTCATGTTTCGGGCATTCTCCACCAGGCGGGTCTTCAAGAAAAGTGTGCGTTTGCATGAAAGCTTCCAAAATTTGTAATTTTTTCTGTATTATTACCGACTCGAGTGAATAATCGAGTGTATAAAGCAGAAGTGTTGGGACTGGATTGCTTTAAAACTTCCTTTTATTTTTCTTTGACGGTTTGAATCTTTTTTGTCGTTCGAAGCGTGTTCGTAAGCGTCCTAAATTCGTCACTTTTCAAATGTGAGTTCATTGAATTGAGCGTAATAAGAAACAAGTGCCAAATTCCTATCTCTGTGACATCTTCTATAAGAAAAGTTTATATAGAAAGACCAACGTTATTAAGTCGACTTTAAAATTTTAGGTCGTTTAGAAACAAATACGTTTTACGAAACATCTAGGATGTTAAGCCATACAATGAAACTATTATAGCTTTCGATGAAGGTTAAAAAGAATCGCAACAATCTCAAAATTAGAAAGCGGAGCAAACGACAAATTTTTCATGTCTCATCCTGTGGATATATTCATATAAAGTAAACAAAAATAATACAATTTCTATATCAAATATAAAATGGAAAGTTCAATCACATATTAACGAGCGCGGATTCGAAATCTAACGATTCTTTTCAAACCACATAAAACAAACGTATACGTTTTTTTTCATTGATAGTGTAGTATGAAACAACATAACAACGCTTAGCTTTGAAGTGCATTTAAACATAGACTCTGCGGGCAATGCTGTAGTATCTGGGCAAAAATGGCAAAAATTGAACAGGCCTACCCAGTATTATAGGGGGGTATCGCCTGCTTGGACTGGTTCAAATTCTTTTGCAAACTTGTACACAATATCTTCTTTTCTGCGAACGGAAGAATGTCTACCGCAGATACTATACAGTTGTGCAGGTGAACAGACTTGTGTTTAGGAGCATTCCGAATTTGATGTTAATCACAAATATATAGATATATGTACTTTATGGGGCCTCCGAAGCTTCCTTCTAGGTGCTGCAAACATTTTAACCAAATAAATGTAACTCTTTTCCTCCGCTGATGAGTATAAAAGAGCTCTAATCTTTCATTTAGTCGAATACAGTAACTAGAGGAGTACTATATAGATTAAGAGACAAGTTGAAATCATTATCACGTGTAACTAATTGTAATGGAAATTATAGATTATAAGCAATATTTCGAATGCGCCAATATTTTATTGAATATATTGTTAGGAAAACCTTATTCATTTTCGACGATGACAACATTAATACGTAAAAAGTAATAATAGCTGATAAATGCTCATAAAGTTAAAATTATATGGCAGCAGTTTAAAGGGAAATATTTGAAAAGTGAACATTCCTAATATTCATCCCTTATAACCATCAACCTCCCCACTATATTAATACGTGCTTGTATGTATACTGATCATTTTTACGCTTGAAAGCGGCGTTTATTGAGGAAGATTCTTACAATATATAAAAAACAAAATATTTCCGATAATATTCTACAACGTTTTCCCATCTTTCTCGCAACAAGGTGACACCGTGTCGAGAGAACGATATTGTTTTGGCAGCAATCGAATCGCTCACCTATTTTCGCACGTCTTCATCGGCAAGCAATGCAACCGCGATGTTGAAACGGTTCGAAATGGTATTTCCAGGCAATTCGTCTACTAGTCATCTTTCCTTTCCTTCTTTTGATTCTCAATTCATTGCATGTAAACGTCGACAAGTAGTTGATTCATCAACTGCTAAGCTGTTCGATATATTTTTTTAAGATTGGAGTTGGCTTTTCGCCCAATAAGTCTTGCAATTGCATTGTCTTCGAACCTTTTTCGCCCTCCAGGCCGTTCTTTGTCATTGATATCAAAATCACCACTTTTCAACCATTGCAACCGAAACCGACAATTGGGCTGTGATGAAGTAGCATCACCATAAGCTTCTAAAAGCATTTGATGGCCTTCAGCAGCAGATTTATTCAAATCGAACAACAAAAGTAAACAATGTCGTAAAAGCAATTTTGAGCGTTCCACGGACGATTAATGTCTGTGTACACTGAATAACTCAATAATGCTAAATGAAAAACAGTTATTTTATATACAGAAAGGTCGAAATACTTAATCATTTTCAATTATAGATGTCGTTGACCAAAATAAATGTTATGCATACAAAATATTACATAAGTGATATTCCATTTGCCGCAACCTTGTGGCCGCTTTGCCAATTAAAACTTTTAGAGTCGCGCAACTTTGGTAACACGAACTCAATAAAAGCATATATCTCATAGCGGTGCACGTAAAGTGACTGACTTGGAAAAAAATATTGCGATATTTATTAATACATTTCAAGGTAATTGCATTTTGAAGATGAGTCAAAATTCCAACAACAAAAACACGTTATATTTTACAATATCGCTACGATCAAGACAATAACGCTGAGCGGAATAATCCTGACAAAATGCATGGTGCTTCCGTTGATAAACACTGTAGCGTCCACAATTGATTTGATCGGAACACGAAACTGAACTATAGGAGAACAAAGCTCACCATTAACTATCCTACACCACATCGCTTGATACAATAATTCATACAACATGACCTTTCCAAAAAAAAAAAAAGAAACGTTACATCGGCACTAGTCGATCCGATCAGTTTCCAATAGCGTTCGTCTTGCATATAAAGATGAGGAAGCATTTTTTGGTTAAGCCTCACTTTACCAATAGAGACCACTTATCTAGATCGGATCTTTAGATCGCTTTGCTCACTACATGCATGCTATGCAATTCACGTTTACTTTGCCGCTTTAAAGTTTTCTACTCATTGCGAGTGCATTTTGCACGCCGACCAATTTTGTCTGCTATCAAATGTGAGACGTTGGCCTAATCTTATGGTAACTTCTTCGCCAAAGAGGGATATATAGATGGGATGTTATTTCTAGACTCTATTAGACTCAGAATTTTGACTTGCTGAAGAATGAGTTTCTCAATGTTAAACAAAATAAAAAAGTTATCACATTCTTTACCCCCAAATGCAGCTATAAAAGATTCGCGAGTATTGTAAAACTAGAAGGTAGTGCAGAAGAGAATGAAATTTTTTTGTGTCTTCTTTAGCATATACCTGTAAGCGATCTCTCCAGCAAATCTCTTTATGCATATCAAATAGAAAGCCTTAGCGGAATATCAGCATTGTTTGGGGAGAGGGTTCACACAAACCCGTAGTTGCGTTGTACACCATTTCTAAATTACACCTAATTCTCTTTTTACACGATAGAAACATTCCCAAAAAACACGTGTAAAAAAAAAAATCGTGTAAAAATAGAATTAGATGTAAACAATATTAAAAAGTTCTTGTTAAAGTTCACTTAATTTATTTCGTGCTTACACATTTTAATTCATTATATTTTATATTTTATATTTATTCATATTTTATAAAAAATAACTCGCTCTTTGCTCTGTGAGATTCGAGAAAAATTCCTGGAATATTAAAAATCGTGTTAAAACAAAATAATTCGTGTAAAAAAGGAAATTTTTTTTCTTTTGAAATCGTGTTAAATCAAATTCGTGTAAAAAAATTCGTGCAAAAAGAGGATTGGGTGTATAAAAAAGATATACATTTTTTTTTTTTTACTGGTGGTAAGTTTGAGAGTGATAACAACATATCAAACTGCAATGCGTGCGAAGTTTATTCACTTCTTCTTCTTGTCGTTAACTTTAAGACTTAAAAAAGATTTGTTCAACAATCGAAAGCTACTGTATTGTCTAGTTGTTAGAACAAACGGTACTCGACTGCGTCCTTCACCACATGAGTATCGAAGTGCCGTTTTAATACAATATTAAAATTATATTTTAGTCAAATCAGACAGATTTACCTTGGATGTGAGCAGTACTCAAGCTTTGTTACGCTACTATGTCGCAAAAATAGTCACACGAGCCCAAAATTACGGTTAATTCTTTTGTGGCCTTTTAGTGGATAAATTATTATTATAACATGTTTACGTTACGTCGTGTTTGCGAAAATTACGTAAAGACAGACAACTCGATTACAGTGCTTCCCAGTGATCAGATAGAGACGAAGAAACCGTTTCACGGTCTTTCAAGTTGTATGTGGACAAAGCGGGCATTGTCATGTCTGCAAAGCATATAAATTTTGGAAAACATTTTACGAAAATTATTTTTGAAGCAAGTTTGGCTCGTTTTTTATCTTTAGTTTGCTGAAATTCTGGATTTAAGTGATTAAAGAAGACTTTAAAAGCGTTCATCAAGTGATCGTTTCGAAGCACGGAAATGATAGTCTAAAAAACCTTGCAATAAATGAGGTTATGTTTTTTATGATGATTGAGAATAACGCTTCTCCGCATTACTCTCTCGTGCTGGCGTAATTATGTATAGTAATTGTATAATATTTGTGAATTAATTATAATAAAATGAAAGGATTAATAAGAGAATGATTGCAGGAACTTGAATGGAGAGCGCCTTCTTTTAAATTCCCTTCTAAGCGATTTGGTATAAAGTTTTTGTTCTTTTTTTTTCGTTTCTTTAATTATAGAGTTTTCCTATTTGGCGTTACTTTGTAAACAGACTCCCAGCTACGTGTACTTAGAACAACAACAGAGAAGCATAATTATGATCCTTCAACTTGCTGCGTCCTTTGCGTTGCGTTTTGTAAAGCCCTTCTTAAGTTTGTTTGTTTGTTGGGTTACACTTCTTTTTGAAGTCATAAAGTTATTCAATTTGCTGCCAACATGGAATTTTAAATAGGAAATAGTTTTTTTTTATTTCCTCTATTTTTTTTTTTCTTGTGTTTTTTTTTTTTTGAAATTTATGGATAAGTGCTTTTTCAACACACAAATACGAGTGTTCAAGTAAGTACGTAAATGTGACACACACAAACGTACACATACACACAACCATCCAGAAAAGCAATGACATACACTTGGTTAGTTTGCCATTTTTACATGCAGCATACACACGCATATATCTCATATATATGTGTCTGCTAAGTTAATCATACGATTCGGTACTTTCTAGGATACTTACGTACTCGACTTGCAGCTGCTTATGTAAAAAGGATATCTTCGAAGGTATACGATCGTTAGTAATGCAAGCTTATGAGACTATAGAAGAAAGAATTCTCGCTTATATAAAATATATTGTCATCGCAATATCCCGAATTTCGGAAATGTATTCATATAATTCGCTCAATTTAATCGTATTATAAATTGATAAATCGACATTTGGCGGTAATTAAATTTGCTTCTAATATTATATGTATATGTAATTTTAATGAAAATTTATTTGCAAATATGTTGATAGGTGGGTATTGAAAATTCGGTTTGAACTCTTAAAGACGGAACCAGTCATTTTAATGATTTCTTTATGCGCCTTAAAATAATGTTTCCTAGGAAAATAAAGTAGCCAAAGAGAAACTACGACAAGGACTTGCTCTTCATAGTGTACTTGCGTTTAAAACTTGTTGATATTGAAGGTAGTAGAAGTAGAAAAGGTAAAAAAAAGGACGATTTAAATTATTACAAGAAATGTTTAGTATATTAATATGAAAATTTTTAAGATGAAAAAAAAAAAGAAAAAAAATTATAAGTAAAGAGCTAAATACTAACAAAGCTTATTTTGCCAAAGGAAGGACAGAGACATGAGAAATTTCAAGGATTTGATTTCTTTTGAACACAAAGAAAGTTTAAAGGATTCTTCTGTCTGACTTCTGTTAAGAGTGCAGGGACGTTTCAAGGACCTAAATGCATTCAAAGGCAGAGGAAGCTAAAATTTTTGATCTCTATTGAAGATAAGCGAACTTAAAGCATTTCGAATACTTTCGAAGATAAAGGAGGCCGACGGCGTGATTTCTGTTAAAGGCATAGATTTTTAAAATATTTTATTCATTTTAAAGACATGATAATTGTAAGGAATTGCCTTAATCTCAACAGAAGAGAATCCAAAAAATGTAACTTCTTTTGAGGACAAAGAAATTCTAAGAAATTAAATTAATTGCTTATCAGAATGTTGCAGAGAAGAACAAATTCAATTTGTCAAACAAGCGGTTCGCAGGTACAAATTTTTGTTACGTTGACCCTGTTAATGATCAAATGAAGGCTTGAATATGATTTAGTCAATGCTAGACTTCCTACCGATGCAGATGTCATTAAGAAGTGCCGTAAAAACTGCATTAATATGTGTATTAAGTAAAAAGAACAAGAAAATTATATACGACGTTTTATACCCATCACCGTTACGCGAAAAAAGACAAAAAAAGTAAAGGAACTAAATGTGCATGCTCTGTAATATGGAGTGGGTGCGGCTGGTTTTGTTTATTTTCAAAATACAGGTTTTTGACGCGCAGATTTGTGGGCGCTGTAGGCGTGTCCTTTAGAAAGTTTAGTTAATTTAAAATGCTTTTGCAAATTTATAGCCATATTTTCATTTCCGTTAATGGGACAATGTTTACGATAGATATTATACAGCTGGGCAGATGGACATATTTAGGTGCACATCAAATTTGAAACTGGCCAAGAATTTATATACATCTCCTTCTTTATTCAGTTTCAGAAGCTTGTTCCTGGGCCTTCTAAAGTTATAATAAGAAAATTAAATTTTCAAATAAAACAAAGGCACAGTTAACTTTTTCCAATTTTGTACAGATACCACAGCATCGGCCATAGGATATACGTTGGAATGTTTATGCATTTATCTCTTGTAGTCTCTGAGTAATGAACAACAAGCCAATTCTTTATTTCTTTTGGAAAACAGAGGTGTTATCAGCTTACTTTGCACTCTGGGCGTGCCCCCCGACCGATTCGGCCCATTCTCAATACCAACCTGCACACAAGAACTTCCATTATTTCTGCCAAATTTGAAGTCGGTAGCTTCATTTTTGCGGCCACGAGTCTGTTTTATAACAAGTAGTATACAGACAGACGGACGGACAGACAGATATATTAAAATCAATCCATATTCTGATCAAGAATATATACAATTCGTAGGGCCTGCGAAGTTTCCTTGTGGGCACTGCAAATGTTTTCACAAAATAAATAAACTCGTCGTCCTTCGGTGATGGGTATATATATGTAAAATTTTATGTTCAGCAGCATTGATTGCTTGACTGTAATTAGTTGCATTAAATTTTGCTTTCTTCTCGTTATTACATCACTCCTTAATTGATTTAATTTTTATCCAAATTTTGATATGCACATACACACACATGTGTGTTCTTTGTAAAAAAGACTGAACTGGTTAGGCGAGTGCTTGTGTGTGTGTGTGCAAGCATAACAAGCCGTTTTGTACATCATTATGTCATGTTGTATTGTATTGTGTTGTAGTTGTTCACGACATGAATGAAGATAATGAGTTCAGTTAAGGCAAAGTACAACGAACACCTTTCACTTTAGTTTCATTTCGTTTATACAAATCTGCGAAAACATACATAAATATTGTTTAATATTATATGGAAAGCGTGGAAAGGAACAACAATGCACTTTCAATGCTAATTTGCATATATAATAATAAATGTTTGTAATTAGTCCATGATATTTCCTAACAGTCCCGTGTGACTTTAACAGTGGGTTTAAAGCGCGAGTGCATATATATATATGTATATATAGTTACATGTACATATATTTGTGAAATATAATTTCTTATCACATAAATATGTACATATATATATATATATATATATATATATATATATATACATGCATTAAATACATATTAACGAATATACACACACATATGGGCAGATATAGAAAATCTATAAATTTATACAGATTTTGAAATTGTTCTGTGTATGCAAAATATTTGAATTATAGTATGTTTCGTGCTCTGCATGTGTCCATGTAATCGTTATATTAATGAGAACACAACAAGCAAAGCACACCAAACGGAGCACCCACACACATAAATATATCAATTATATAATACACACACACATTATACATACACACAAATTATATAATACATAGCACGTATATTACAGTCCATTATACATAGGCTTATTATATTCTTTTCAAAACTGATATTTTAAATTTTTTTTCTCTTTTTTTTTTCATTTTCACCATAATTTTGTAAAGTATTTGTAGAGTGCGCGCACATATTCGTTGAAGAGTTCACAAGCCGACGATTTTTAAGGTGATGAAGAGGTAAGATTTAGTGTATGCTAGTTACTCTGTTAATTCTAAATTCCCTTTTTTTCGTGGTCCATAGATTTCAGTTGAAAAATGGGTTGCAAATCGGTGGGTTAATGAATTATGATGAACGATATCATGTAGTTTTTGGCGCATAGAAACTCGCTTACATCTCTTTCCGTCTTTCTTCTTGGTTTTCCATTTGCATAAAAGGATTTGCATAGCAAGCCTACCATTGGCTTAAGTTACCCTCATACTGGTTCAATCCAACCCACCTATTTAACTACGTATAGAATTTTCTGATACGTAACTATAGGATCTTTCAAGAAGAGGAGGTACCATTTTAAGCTTTACTTAATCCATTAAACCATCAACAAATCGCTCTGATTGCTTTTGGTTTTTTATGCATTGGAAGTCGAGCGTCTTTATGTTGTCGTATATGTTGCAAACGTGTTTCCTTTAACGATCGATGCAAGTGTTCTAGTTCTTGTTTGTAGTGTTCTTAGCATTGTTTTCATTGCATCGGATCAGCTCGCAAGCCAGTCAATCTTATTAAATATGGCGCGAAGAAGAGTGTGACTTTGCTGTCGATGAACTGCGTCAGAATTGTTAGCCCTTCCGATGCTCATTGCTTGTCACGATTTATTGACACTTTTGTACAAATTAAGCAGGAAAAGTTCGCTTTTCCGCCCTAAAAATTGACTTAGTCAAAGCTCCCAGACATTGTGCTGGGGCATAACCTATACTATTGCGTGAAGCCCGAAGTTAATGTTCAAATGGTAAAGCTGCTATTTGCCATATTTATGTGTTTACAGTGTAACGGTACCTCTTAGAAAAACCAGCAACGACTTGTTTATATAGCCATTATAATGAATTCGTTGGGGAATAATTGAAAATGAAATCGAAGATTAGCGGAACTCATCTTTTCACTTTTTGAGGGTCTTATTAATGCACAACATATATGTATGTAGATCGTATATAATGAAGCTTTTGCAGAAGTGAATAAATTCTTTAATTGTCTGCAGGTTTTTTTTATTTTTAACAAGAGATTGATTTCATGGAATTGTGTGAGTGTCGAGGTTTTTTTTCTTTCCCTATAAATTCTTTGTGAATCGCTTACGAGTTAAATCGTTCTTAGAATAATTTTTTTTTTTTAGTTAAAAAGCATATTTCTATGTATATAGTAACCATATACCATTGAATAAATCCAATCTACTTCGATATCATCAATTTTCTATGTATTATATAATGCACTTAACTTATAACGTAAACTGAGGCGCACAGTTACTGTTCGAGTTTTTATTTCATTTTGGAAATTTTTCTTTAACCAAAATTACTTTTATAGTAGAATAGTTGAAACCATTAATTCACAGAGAGACTGAGTTAAAAGGACGTAAAAGGAATGAAAAAAAAGCAAGAAAATTATAGACATCTTTAGGCGAATCTTGTGTGCCCATCAGCTGAGGTTCAATGCAGTAAGCAACGAGATGAATATAATGAAGTAACTGCGTAATGAAACTTTAAAGGTGCAAGCAAGTGCCACTTCAAAAGGCAAATTGCGCTGTTCTCTTTATTCATCTCGCTATTGCACCGATACAAAACCGATGTAAAAGGTTGGATAAATATATGTTTTCTTTATCTTCGCACCCGATCCCGGAGAACGGAAATTGTGTGTGTAGCTTGACTGTGAATCGGTACACGTCGGTCGCATGATTTATTAAAGCAAGAGTTTCTTGCTCTTCGTCAGGTTATTTCAAAGCCCAGCTACGACGTTGGAATCCAACACAGACTTCAAGAGGGTTTTTTCCCTTTTTTTGCAAGAAATAGTCTCCTCCTTCGAGGTAAATGGATGCGAGGTTGGAACCTAACATAGGCTTCAAGAGGGTTTTTTCCCTTTTTTTGCAAGAAATAGTCTCCTCCTTCGAGGTACATGGATGCGAGGATGGAACCTAACATAGGCTTCAAGAGGGTTTTTTCCCTTTCTTTGCAAGAAATAGTCTCCTCCTTCGAGGTACATGGATGCGAGGTTGGAACCTAACATAGGCCAAGAAATAGTCTCCTCCTTCGAGTTACAACGTTAGCTGTAACAGGTGAGCAGTGCGTTAATGACGCCAAAGTGTAAGTCGTATATGTTATTAATCTTAGGCGGCGAACACGAAGGGAATAAGAAGTCTTTTAAAGATGCCACAGATAAGGTCGCTTTTACCTTCCGCTAGTTTAAAGAGAAACGTCGTTAATTGTCCTTTCATCGATTAACGATGACTTACAAAAGGTGATACCACCATTTAGGTGAAAGATTGTGATTCTGGAAAGGATGGATCTGATATATCTAGACAATGTAGCGTTCTTGCAAAGACTATATTTTGACAAGCAAGTAAGCCGCCGCTAATGCAAGCCGTTAGCAGACGCAATCTATGATAATCGCTTAAATTTGTACTCATATTAACCGTGGAGTTGCAATTGACCTAAGGCGACTCTAGAAAATATCTATTCTTTTTACAACTTCTTATATCGCAACATTTGCTTTAGTTCAAGTTCTTCAAGATTTCAGAATTTGTTATCGGTAGCACGGTAGCTTCTAAAGTGTTGAAAGTCAGTCTTTGAAAAAGTTGACAACAGCTTAGGTTCTGCCGAATTCTAATGTGTAAAGGGGATACTGCGGCTGTGTATTAAAGCGTTGGTCTTAATGCGAACTTGATGGCTACTCGTTAAACTCTGGAAGGAAATATAATTGAGATCATTTCAAGTGAGAGAAATTTAGAAAAATGGGCCTTTCCCATAAGTAATTATAAGGAGGCGATGTAATAATGCATTCTGTTCACGGAAGGACCGAATTATTGAAAATGCAATTGAGTGAGGAGCAGAAGAATGGTTGTTACGGGAAAATTCATAAAATTTGGGAAGTTTTTTGAAGTTCATTGAGTGTCCTAAGGAGATTTTAACTAAGCGAGGATTTTAACAAAAAGGGGGACTACAAAGGGGGACATGGCGAAACGAATGAACGAATCTATGGATGGATCCGGATTCGATGCTAATTTATCTGCAGTTTGCAAACGTAATGACAAACTGAATTTCTCCCCATATTTAGGTAATGGGTACAAAAACTAAAAAAGAACAGCTCGGAAGCAAGCTTGCTGCCGTCGCTGCTGCTGCTGCTGCTGCTGCTATATGTATGTAAGGCCACAGTATAGTGCGTTCAGTTCATTCTATACTTCAATGTCTATCTAGTGCTTTTTTCTCGTTGACATTTTACTGCACAAAGTTATTGCAAGAGAATATTTTTTCTTGTTTTCTTTTTTGCTTTATACATTTTTATTCCATCAACAGCAAATTCAAAACTTTGCTAAATACTGAATCGTTTTGGGATTTTTTTTTTTTTTTTTCATTTTCATTTTCATTTTTTTTTTTTTTTTTTTGTTTTTTTTCAGACAAAAATTTTGAATTTAGTACTTTTGACTTGATATAACTTTATTTCACACTTTTTGCCTGCTGGTGCTGTTGCTCATGTGTGTGTGCGAAGGCGTATAGCCAAAGCTTCACTCGTTCTCGTACCAAATCCACTTACAGGCATTATAGTTATATTGTATTTTAAAGTGTACGCTGCACACTTAACATCTCTTCTCCGTTACAAGCTGCAGTAAGTACATTACCGTATAGTTGTGCTATAATGTCAAGAAACTACTGTAGTGTCAGAAAGTCGAGTAGTTTTTTTTTCTTTCTTTCTTTCTTTCTTTCTTTTTTCTCTCTCTCTCTCTCTCTCTCTTTATTATTATTATTATTTTTTTGTTTTTATTATTTGTTTGTGATGTGTACTAACATGTAAATGTAGGTAAAAGAAATAAAGTTCTAAAGTTGAAATTTTACTTTTGAAAAATTGTTTTACAAAATTACATATTCATACCTGTAGGTAGGTACTTATATGAAAGTAGATGAATTCGAACGTAATATATGTTCCATGTACATATATTAAAATACTTTCTCTTCCCTATATGGCAATAGCATATTAACTTAGTGAGTTCATCTTTTTCAAAACTTACACTTTGCTATTACGGTCACAATTTTTACAAAATTGAGTGAAAATTTTATAAAATCCCTATTGAAGATGAACTTTTTCAATAAATTCTGATAATTGCTTTGTAGTTGCCTGCATGTATACAACTTTATACAAAGGGTATATACTAGATTTCTGCATCCGTTTGTAATATTTTCATACAGTCTTTGGGAGAAATTATTAAATGAAACAAATTCTTGATTGACCAGATGACCAGATCGGACTCGTTCATGAGCTTATTTGTTGATGAAGCTCTCAACAAATGGGTAAACTGAAATTGACACACACATACATTCCCACTTTAGATTTGTTATTAAAGTTTTGTGACCTGCCCAGACCCTAGTGCCTGTCATATCAAACAACTTAGAAAAATTGTATTCGATTTTGATCGAATTTTTTCTGCCCATCACCGTCATCCTGAAAACGACTAAAAAAAAAAAGAAACTAAATTTTCATACTCTATAAAATGGAGTGGCCGCAGTCGATTTATTCTGTTTTTAGAAATTTATACGGTGTACGTGTTACACTTTACGAGTAACAACCAAAAAACACGGAAAACAAAAATTTCGATAGTTGTTTTTACATAGACATGTGGGCATGTTCTTTGAAAAGTTTGGGTTGTTTTCAAATTCTTTCATAGATTCATTTTTCCGAACGGAAAAACGTTACTACAGGTACTGCATAATTACGCAAACGGATAGATGGACAGTTGAATGCACGGACATGTTTAGGTGCATTCCGAATTTGAAACTGGAGAAGCACTTACACACTTTGCCCGGTTTTTGAGCCTCACTTCTATAAGCGCTGATACACTCTAATATTGGGTAGGCGTGGCAAATTTTTTCCAATTTTGTGCAGGATCGTCTGTAGGATATGCGTCCAAGTGATTGTCATTTACGAGTAATGAACAAAAAATCAATTTTTTATTCCTTTTCAAAAGCAGAGGTATCCTCTGTGTACATGGTACTCTGAACATGTCCCTCGACTAATTTAGCCCATTCGCAATACCAACCTGCATACAAGAAATTCCAATGTTGTAGCTTCATTTTTGCGGCCAGGAAGATGTTTACAACAGACATTGCATGGACGGGAAGAGGGATATGTTCAAGTCGATTTAGAATTTGATGCTGCTCAAGACTATATATACTTTGGGGAGTCTCGGACACATACTTCTGGGCGTTGCAAACATTCTGACAAAATGAATATACCCCTCAATCTTCAATGATGGATATAAAAATAACAGATAGACAGACGGATTTTGAATCTGCAGATATATTATGTAAATGTTTTAAATAATTACTAGTTTTTTGCTGATTTTATTTCCCAATCTCAATAGGCAAAAGGATCAGTCACAATTATCTAAGCAATCTAAAGATTATTAAAAGGCAATCAGTGTCTGTTAAATCATCTGTCTATTAGTCAGCTGAAAACGGCCCTTTGGGTCATTTTCAATCCGTTAATTTTAACTAAAACTTTACTAACAAAGAAATTTTTTGACTTGTCTTCTTAAACAAAAATTGAATTATTTGCTTCATATGTGTTGGTAAATATTATTTTGATTACATTGATTGACTTTTTGCCTGTTGTGAATGAGTTTCTTATTTCATGTTGTTCACCGTAGTTACCTTGCCTTACAGTTAAATTTAAGTGACAGTTAGAATATAAGTGAAACAGATTTGCTATTAATTGAAAGTTAAATTCAAAAATCGAACTTCAATTTAACGTTTTGTTAAAAGCACCCTTCACTTAGCTATTTACTGCCTATGTTTTGGTTTTCGATGTCGCTTTTTGCGTGTTTGAAAATGTCAAAAGCGATTATAATGTGAGTAAACGAAGTCAAAGTGTCGTACGATTTAAAAATGCCCTTAAATTGTAGATTTTGAAAGGATCAGTTTTAGTAAAAGGATTAAATGTTCACTTTTCCGACATTAGTGTTAGTAGTACTAGTACTACTTTAGTTTAGTGTTTAGTGGACAGACGAACGTGACCCAATGTTATGCCAAACCAAAGGTATGTCTCTATTTTTCCCCACTGGTAGTTTTAAATAGCAGAATAGCAGAAGGCCTGCAATACTATGCCATCCTTCTTTATTTATTTATTTTTTTTAAGCAGGATCATTACACGGTGATAAATCTTTGCAACATAAGCCACTTGCCTACATATGTAGAGTCAGTAGGGAGTCACCATCCCCCAAATGATAACATTATCCGAGCATTATTTATAAATCAAATCTACATTATAACAGTGACATCTACTGGTGAAAATGATAAAGCAATGCAAAGTATTAATGTACACAACAGTTGAATTCGTTTTTTTTTTGATCCGTTTGAATATCGCGGTTTTACTGGTTGCTAAGCCAAAAAAGAAAAGTTTTCTGCGGCGTATCGCGATGCTTGGCGATGAAAAGTGAATCTACTGCGACAATACCAAGCGCAAGGAAAGCAGTCCACGTCGACACCGAAGCGGAATATTTAATGCCATAAGGTTTTGCTGTGCGTATGGTGAATGAACGAAACAGTTACACCAGATGTCAATTGTTACGAAAAAGGCCAGCAATAGACGCAAAGTCATCTTCTTGCATGAAAATGCTCGGCCACACCTTGCAAGAGTTTTAGAGCAGACACTGTTACAACTCGATTGGGAAATTCTGCCGCACCCAGTGTACTCGCCAGACATAGTGATTTCTGCTTACCAATTGTTCAGACCGAGGCAGCATGACTTGGCTGGCACGCGGCTTTGAAATGCTGAAGAAATGCAAAACTGTGTTGACGATTGGATCGCTGCCAAACCAATATCGTTTTTTCGACACGGTATCCCCATGTTGCACGAAAGATGGACAGACGTTGATGGTATACGTATATTGCAGCAATCTTTCTCGATAAATGCCTTTTTCAAGTGCAAAAATGATCAAAATACATGCAAGCATCTAGTAAAGCACACAAGAAATAGCAAAAATCCCCAGGCGTTCGTAATTTAAGCGTTCATGATAAACTAAACTTGTTCGAAATCACTGAAAATTTTGAAAACTTATATGCTTCTATAACGAGGGAACAGGCGGGAAACTTTATGCCAGAGAAAACAATTTGTCTCCTATTTCGATTATAAAATATTAGGATTATGTGCACATGTAAAGGATATTGATGTCACTGTATTAATGTTCAAGATGTTACCATAGATTAACTAACGAAGTTTACCATAGATTAACTTTCAATGCAGTGAAAATGTAAATCTTTCAAGGTTGCTTTAGTGATAGTAAGAGATATATATGCTATGCCTTATATGACTGACACGGATTGGCGTTGGTGCCTATATATCGGTCAACGCGCACCTGATTGTCCCGAACTAACATGTGCTTATGAAGTGACATCTCTTGTAAAGATAGTGCGCTTATTCTGTGATCGTGTAAAAAGTTATATTGATTTGAAAATGAGTGAAGAATATCTGAAGAGATACGCTATGTGATGCTTTTTTAATATAAAAAAGATAAAACCGCTGTGAAAAAAAATTGGGAAGTGTAAGGTGAGAATGCTGTGAGTGAAAACGAAAAATCCACTAGTGATTTGCTCGATTTCGATTTCGAAAATGCATCTCGCAGTCACTGCAAGAGGCAATGCAATTTTGCTACTGGCGGAGCAAAACTGGCACGCAAGCTGTCAATAAATAGCAGCGGCACTGAGCATCAACCACATGACAGTTTGCCGTTATTTGAGAAGAGCAGATTACAAAAAGAAAAAACGGAACAGCAAACTTCAACATTATAGCATTATGTAACATTGCCAGGCGACCCCTTACTTCATCAGGTTAGTTCCCGAGAAGTTTCCTTTTAAATAACTTTAAAGCTATATTCTCATCCCATTTAAGGATACGTCTGATATTATCTTTCCGGTAACATCGAATTGCTCTAAATTTATTTTCCCTTTCATTTCTAATGAATGGCATATGTGTTCTTATTTAGCTAAAATATTAATTTTATATGTGGGTGATATTACATGGGATTTAAATAGCTTTAGTATATGCATACGTAACTAAGTAGGGTAAAGGGAGTGAGGTTACCTTCCGGCCATACATTTGCGTAATACTTTGATCATAAAATTGCACAAATTTGCAAATATGTCATTTTACAGTTGCATTAGCGTACTATGTGAATACCTCCGCTTTGCCCAAAAGTATATAAAACAAATCATAGGTATGTTAAGAGGTTGCTAGTTTACTAACATTGTGAGTTTATAAAAAAATATTATGAACATATAAATATTTTACCAAACACATACAAGTCTATAGTTATGTTTTATAAATTTCAGTAACGACAACAATGCCCCCTTCCGATAAAAAAAGTTAAGTAAAATACAATAACGTATTGCCCAAGGCGATACTAAATCACGATAGCAACAAAACATTAGGGACAAGAGTGGATAACTGGTGGATTACTGCATTTAGTTCGTTCGGTCAAGAACCATTGGATGGATATGTGAGTTCGTTTCTGAATCAGTTTGAACTTGGGAATGATACGAAATTTTCTTCCCCTCCCTATAATACGATGACTTATAAGAATTACAGTACGATTTCTTTTTGGCGATTGTGAGCGCTGCGGAAGATTTCGCCCCAAGAAACGATAGGATGGTTTATAACGAGTCGTTCATTCTAAGGATCATTTACCAAACTATGTTTTTATAATGACTGCGGGATTAGTTTAGGGAAGAAAGTATGTTAAGAAAATTTACAAGAAAATCGGTACAGTATTGCGTGCATGCTGTATTTCCGCCAAATTTCATTTCTTTATTAATTCTCGTTCTTCTTAACACTCGGGGATTAGGTTCTAATATTTATACATATATATATATATATATTCATAATACCGACTAATAAGAGTAAAATATATCAAATTCGCACACCGACGAGAGTTGACTTGCGCGACGCGACGTAAACTCTTCGTTCCATGTTCGATAAGTTTAATGCAACTCGCAACATAGACCGTTGACCGTGAAAAAATTATGTTTTCGATTAATTAGATTAAAATTAACCGCACGATTAGTTCACATGCGAGGGAAGGGACTCTATTCGACAATAAGGAACGCTTTATCGACAGAGCTCTCAAAACCAAGTCGCAATAAAACGTGTTACTTAATTCCTAAAAGGTACGACTGTACATATGTTTAGTCATTTAATAAAAATTCTTTCAATTTAGAAAGAATTTGCATTTGAATTATTATTTATGTTCTTATTATATAAACATTCATGACATGCGATGTTGATAAAAAAGTAAGAGTGGAAGATGAGATTGTAAGCTGGAAAAGGAAGGCACTCTTTTAAAAGAGCTATAGCTTAAAACATTAATAATGCCTTACTTTGAAGGTTTATTGTGGAATGCTTATGCGTTGTCTGTAGGCTTAGCTTTAAGTCTAAAGTTTCACGGACACACAGGTTTAATGTTTATCAAGCCCATTGCGAGACCTGCAACCGTAGTCATAAGTTAGGGCTCAAGTTTGACACAGCCACACATTCCTCATTGGACTTGAAGCGAACGGTATACACAATTCGACCAAAGTCGAATTCGATTTTCTCGTTTGTTTTCTGTTTTTATGCCGTGCTTTCAATGAATGAATTTTAACAACTTTACTCAGAAATTAAAAACAAACATTGAAGCTTTAAAAATGTTATATAACAAAATAATAAAAAAACCGTCTTAAATAAAAATTTAGTGGAAGACAATTAGCTGATTTTACGCAAAACTTTTTATTGCGTTAAATGTATTTGGAATCACATTTTCTTGCGGTCACAATTGATAACAGCCGATTCAGAATAACTTTGTCAAGCGATTTACGAATGTCTGTCCGAGGATGAACCCTATTGAGATTGGATGGGATCATATCCATTTTTCGGCTGTTTCTCAAATAACGCATGATAATGCAGAAATACTTATATGAAAACTAGTAAGAACACTATAGTGCGAGACGGCCCACGATTGAGTACCTTACGTCATCTCGTTTAATACAATTATTCATAAACCGACTTTTCAAAATGGGTTAAAAAAGTCGATTTTCAAGAGGCCATTTTCAATAGCACCTGCGCCTTATGCCGAACTTGTGGGTGTAGCAAATTTCATCGCAATATCTCAAAAATGCCAACCTGCATATTGAACACAGGAACACAAGACGGACAGTGGGACAGTCAAGCTTACGTCCACACAGAAAGTGAATCTGAATCGATCGGCATAATAACAACAGCCCAGAAGTGGCTTTGTCTCCGTTCTCTTTCGGTGTTACATGCACCCGCAAAATCTCAATATACATACTTAATGTGCCACAAGTGATGTAGGGTATAAATATGGAATGGGCCATTTTTGAACACCTCCAATAAAGCCATCCATATAAAAAAAGTTAACCTTTGAATGACAACAAGCAATATTTTACGATGAAAGTAAACTAAGCCTCTTTCCATATAAGACTTGTCATGAAATGTAACTGTAGAACTTATGTGAAAAGACGCACGATGTAGAACTTAATACGTGGAAAGACGCACAATGTAGAACTTAATATGTGGGAAGACGCACAATGTAGAACTTAATATGTGGAAAGGCGCACCATATAGAGCTAAATACGTGGAAAGACGCATAATGTAGAACTTAATATGTAGAACTTAATACGTGGAAAGACGCACAATGTAGAGCTAAATATTTGGAAAGACGCACAATGTAGAACTTAGTATGTAGAACTTAATATGTGGGAAGACGTACAATGTAGAACTTAATATGTAGAACTTAATACGTGGAAAGACGCACCATGTAGAGCTAAATATGTGAAAAGACGCACAATGTAGAACTTAATATNTAATATGTAGAACTTAATACGTGGAAAGACGCACCATGTAGAGCTAAATATGTGAAAAGACGCACAATGTAGAACTTAATATGTAGAACTTAATATGTGGGAAGACGTACAATGTAGAACTTAATACGTGGAAAGACGCACAATGTAGAACTTAATACGTGGAAAGGCGCACCATATAGAGCTAAATACGTGGAAAGACGCATAATGTAGAACTTAATATGTAGAACTTAATATGTGGAAAGACGCACTATGTAGAACTCAATATTTTTTCCTACACGATAAATACTCAAATATCGTATATAAAAGCCAAGTATCGTATAAACTTTCGCATATGGATGGTTTATATAATTTATTTTGGCGTCGGAAGCTGAAGCTGAAACGACTGGTAATTTAGTTAAGAGAAAATAAAAAATAAAGAGAGAAAAAGTTTCTCTTTGATCGATCATTAACCGGTGGACATATGTGTCCAAAACGTGTGACGGGAAGATAGGTGTAAAAACTTGACATGTGATATTTTGTAAAAAAAAAGAAAAAAAAAATTAATTGTATACAAGAACTTCTTTGTTAAAATAAATTAATTGCCAGAATAATTTCCTGTGAAAATTAAATTAAAACAGAGTAGAAACTTTTATTAAGAATGAAATGAATTATTTCATATAATAGTAATTAACCAAGAAGAAGCAGCAATTGACAAGAAATTTTAAATTACATCAAACAGTTTTTAAATATTAATGTAAATGTAATAATTGTGTTATGAGAAATATTAAAATGAATGACAAAAAGAAAAAAAAAAAATCATTGAGGGAACTAACTATTAAATTAATGAGACACAATTTGAATATAAATAGAAGAGCAACTAAATAAATAAAACTATAAATGAGTACTTGAGAGAATCTGTTGAGATTGTCTTTTATTTTGCTTAGGCCACGATTAAGCTTCTTGTCTATGAACACACAAACTGAATGCAAGCCTTTACAGGAGCACAAAAGACAATTTTTGATATTTTATGACGAAGACAGGTGAAGAGCTGTGTGAGTTGAAGTGTTGTAGGGCCCGGCTATATAACATTTTATTTAAATCGTCATTTTCTTTGTAATGAATGCACAGACGCGCCATGCGTATATTATTATCTTCGGCTGTTAAAGATTGAAATTATTTTTTATGAAAAGCCTTAAAACAGCTTTAAAAATGATTGCGAGATACATACCCGCGATTATCCCTGCAATAGCCCAGATTTTGAAAAAAGTCACTTACAAAAGCGAACACATTTTCGAATCATATCTACACTTTATGGGCCGTTTTTTATTGATTCAAGGAGAACATAGTCATTATCGGCAAAGTGACGCGTTGTTAATTAATGAAAAAGCTTAAATTTAGTGAATGTGGGAGGAAAAGTAACTCTAAAACGGGATATGACTTATTTCATAAGTAGTCTTGAGAATGTCATAACCATTCCATATTTTCCATTCGACTATTAAACGCAGCCTTCATCTCATTCATTTTCAGCTGTTTATTTCAATTCCGATCTCTTAATCCAGCTGACTTTCTTATATGCGTTAGTGCAATACTTTAATATGCCTTTGCTTGTATTGTCGTCAAGTTTCCAAGTTGTGAACCACTTTTCTTTCATATTTTTCTTTTCTTTTCTTTTCTTTTCTTTTCTTTTCTTTTCTTTTCTTTTTTTTTCGTTCCTTGCAACAACACTTAAATATTTTACGAATGCATTCTTTTGCAAAAAATGAAAGGGGAAAGAAAGGAAATGTTTTACTTTCCTCACTTTACTTGTACGTGTGTCTCCGTTGTTTTTGGCTTGTTTAGATGGTTAGTTAGATTGTAAACTTTCTTCTGGTTTAAAGGCATAATTACATTAACGTAGAGCAAACTTTCCAACGAGTTGAAAGAGAAATTGTAATTTTGAAAAGGTAAAAGAGAATTCTCTGGTCACCAGAAGGGGGGGGTAACAGTATAACTCCCAAGTAAAAATTTAAAATATTTATAACCTCAGTTTAAACTTCTCGTAGCTTACTTAACAGATTGAAACAAAGTCTTAAATCATTTATTATCCGTTAAACTAGAAATGTTCAGCGATATTTAATATTTCCAATTAGAATTTCGATTATCTTTGTGTTGGTATGAACATGAACTTTATTTCAGTTGCATTGAATAAAAGATTTTATTGTCTCGTGGAAATTTTTAAAATATCTCGAGAACAATTTCTAGTCATCATTTTGTACGAATTTCGGTGAAAGCACTAAGCACTATCTTGCCCTGATTGGTTAATAGGTAAGTCACAAAACAAATTTTGACGGTTTAAGAAGTTCTAGGGAGATAATAAACGATGGTTGCCCGGTAGGGGTTATCCCGAAATTCAAGAGCTCGTTTCAACTTAAGCTCAATCATCTCATCGATTCATGGACTTGCATGCAAATAATATTTCGTAAATATATCGCCTCACAGAAATTGTTTGCTCCATGAATGTAACGATTACGCAAAAAACAAACGAACATTTATTTCCTTCGAAAAATCGGAGATAACCGATTTATTATGAAGAAGAGCATTGCAATGAACAACGCGAACAAATGCAACACAATACACAGGGACTTATGTTTGTGATGTAATCTTTTGTGGACTCTAAACTTATTCATACCACTGGGGTATCAAACTTGCATTTGAATGCAACTTCTAACTTCCAAGCAAACGTGTTGGCTGTGCTGGTTGCGTTGCCTGTTTTCATTTCAAACATGCTTGTGGCAGACGCAACCGAAATGTCGGCAATGGATCTACAAGTGTTTTCTAGTAAAATGGTGTGTGCATATATATATATTTGGAATGCTTATTAAAGATTTTCGTTCTCGGGATTCTTATATTTAATGAGGAAATAGTAGTCTGAAGGGGGTGTTATTTATTATTTAGTTATATGCGTATCACATGGTATTCGTACGAATTACTTAAATGAAATGAATATCCAACGGGTAACTCTACCCTAAATATCGATATTCTTTTCATTATGTACTGTATAAAATTGGTTTTGAATAATATTTCTTTAACGGCAGTAAATATATAAATAAATATATATATATATATATATATATAATATGCTTATCCTGCCATCGCTGAAAGAAGACGTTAGTCTCAAGTGAAGCGATATTTCCTTTGAAATATTTAAGGAAAAACAATCGATAGAAAAAATTGAATGAAGATTGACTATGTAACCATAACGAATGGGTGCAGAAACATGAACAGTTAGTTATACCTTGCCCCATACAACTATAGCTAAGCTTTCTTGGGAAGCAATTCTTTGTAATGATTGCATTCATGTTTGACCGAACCCCCTATATCTACCGCCCTTTTCTTAGAAAAGCTCGAAAAACAAATTGTGTACGTTATAAAGTTGAGTGGGCGTGGCCCATCTTTTTTTTCGTTTCATACTAATAATCCGGGATCATACATATACGTGGACATTTTCATTGTTGTATTTGTGTAATAAGTAAAATCTTTTACTTTTTTGTTCTATAGGGGGATCTTTAATTAATTTGGTTCATTTTCAATACCAAACTGAGCCAGAAATTTAAAATTTAAGACCGGTTCGTTAATTTTTACGACCGGGTGCATGTTTACTGTCACCCAGATGCACAGCTTACTTGGTAAACGAGCAAAAGTGCGGACAGACTTGGTTAAATCGGTCCTTACTTTAATGCTGATAAGGACGATATCCTAATTTATAGGGTTTCGGAAGCTTTTTTCTGGGCACTACAAACATTTTGACAAACGTAATACATTAGTACGTAAATCTCATTGTGTAACAAATAAATCAAAACACTCTTCAAGATCTTAAATTAAGAGAATCACACAACGCCGTCAGCAACGGCTTGAGCTATGTATTTTGAAGATTTTAATTCTGCGTTCAAATAGCTGGTTTAATTTCACCTCTACACCCGATTAGTATAACAAGATCGCTGTGCAATCAACAGTTTGTTAGGTTGGCTTAAACGTTAATGCATTCAAGTTAGCATATATTGAGGACAAGAGTTTGTTCTAAATTTTCCTTTTCTTTTTTTTTCTTTTCGTTTTTTTATTACGTTCGATTAATCAAGTCGGTGAAGTCGATTCATAAGCTTAAGGAATTAAGCCAAGTTAGACCCCATTATTTTAGACTTAACTATTTAGACTGCTTTAGATTAAAGATCTTAATTTTTTCTGCAATAAAATCGCATCAACTGAATCGAGTCAAGGACTAGCTTTCAATTGTGAAAACCTTTTTGAAGTCATGAATAAGGCGTGGTATGGTAATAAAATTTTTAGTTTATACAATTACGTATAGAGTGCCGTAAAGCCATTCAAAAATACACAAAAGTTGTCCGTGTGTGAGTTTCCTTCGCCTTTAACTGAACATGTGAACTTTGTCTCTGGAAAGGACTCATTCTTTTAGAGAGAGAGTTCTAATATCTTCTTTTTAATAGATTAATTTTATTTTCTTATACACACGAATATATATGTATACATATGTGTATACATATGTGTATGTACGTAATTTATAAACATAAAAAAATATCATATAATAAATAATAGTTTGTGTACTTCTACGCGACCTATATTGGTATCGAACTAAAACCCTAAGGTGATATCAAACCGTTCTATTTTTTAAACCCTAAGGGGTAACTAGAGCTCTTAGTAAGCAGTTTATCCAACTATCGGTTTTACTAACGAAGTGTACTTTAAATGTCTGCTGCCTGATGAAATAAAACGTATATTTTTTTCTTGTCATTGCCAAAATCGCAAAACTGTTGCTCAAGCTGCTTACAATTTCTTCCTTAACTAGGCTTTTTTTGGTACGGCTTTCTTTCTACTTATGGAGTAGAAAGTGTTAACATACTTAGTAGAAATGTACATATTTATAAACAAGTTGGTCTCATTCTTGAAAGCATAAATTTCGGAAGACGGTGGCAATTAGAAATTCCTATCGCTGGTCTGGACCGAAGGAGATAATTAAATCTCTATTTGGACATTTTCGATAACTACTATAACTACGTAAATTGGTCTTTGGTTTTATTGTTGCAAAAAGATCAAAACAAGAAAGAGCACTATAGTCGGCAATTACCTGCCATTAAATAGCCTAAATCCCCTTATACATATTCTTGCAAAGACTTTCCGAAACGAGGCGTTATATGCAAGTGGTCGAAGAGGTCCGAACGATGCGATTTTCAACAGCGTTCATCTTTGGGCTAAAATATGTGAGTGCGCCAGTGCAATAAATTTCATAAAAATCTGTCGGTGAACCGCGAAAAAACAAGATAGACAGACGGATGGACAGGTCGACATGCTTAGCTTGGTGTCGAGCATGACACCGAAGTTTGAGCTCTTTTCTAATCTAATATGCGAAAATATACGCATGAAGAAATATGACGAATTTTGCATAAGCCGGGAGTACTCTGCGTCTTAAGAGGGCTTTGTTCGTTATAGCCTAACTTGCGTGCAATAATATATAGAAAGAACTAAGCGATTTCAACAAGAATTCAATTTTCAGGTTTTGAAATTTGAATTTTCGGTATTATTCGGTTTATTCGGTTGTAGCGGGTAAAAAAGCAAAATAAATAAAAAACAAACTTGAAAATAATTTAAGCTGAACAGAATTAGCTCCTGCTTATGTCTGAGATACTGAATCTTCACATATATGTTTAGATACGTTATGCATGGACATATAAGCTTAATGATTACAATTTTCAAAAGTACATTTTTGATGAAAAAAACGGAAATAATTCTAAGGGAAATGAATGAAACCTCATATTGCAACCGCAGTGACGTGATGTTAGTTAAGTTTTCTTTAAAATTTTAACAGTTTACCCTGCTTTGCCTTAAGCTGAATTGACCACAAACACTTTAATTTTCTGGTTAGAAGAACAAGAGGCCACTTAATGAAAAATGTGCACAAAATAAATGAAGAAAAAAATTGAAAAACTTTCCAAGAGAGTTAAGGAAATCATTAACCACAATTTTCAATTGCTCTACGCATGAAAGAAAACATATGGGTCTTAATATAATTTACAGCGTTATGTCGGTTGCATATTCCAGATAGTGACAAGTGCGGCACCCGAGAGCGTATGCAATTGAATATTTGTCTCTCGGAGGGAAAATGTACAAACTAATCGTTCAAAGCGGACTTTGACTCTAAAAACTACAATAACAAGAACAAGAGCACCAAGAATAAGGAAAATAAAAACCTACTTTCTTCTAATCGGGACGATAATATGATCTTTCATAGCATAAAACTCATGTGCGGTTTCCACTCGTCTAAGTTATGCCTACACCTGGTGTATGCGAACGGAAATTAAGTTGAACGCCGTTTACTTTTTCATTTACTTAATCATTATTTAGTTGAGAAAGGATTCTTACGCAAAAAGTTGGTAAGTATTTGTAAAGAGTAAGCGATTAAAATAGCGTTGACTACGAGTAGCGAGCCTAGTAGCTATTACGGAACATTTCTTATTGATATTGTCATTTAGGCCTGGCGAGGAAATGTGGAAACAAAAACGCTTATATTCATTTTGTCAGAACGGTTGCAACAGTCAGCAGAAAGTTTGAGAGACTCTACACTATGTATATACTATTGATCAATATATCGACGGGCGTCCGTCTACCTGTACATTTGTCGACGGTGAACAATCTCCCAGTCATAAGAATTTGTAAATTGGGCGCAAAGATTGCAAGTTCTTTCACATAAATTTTTAGGGAAAATTGTCTAAATCGGTGAAAGGTTACACCTAAAGTATATCCTCTGCGCTTTCAAAACTGAAGGAATTCAGTGTTTTGCTCTTTACTCTACAAAACAATAAAAATTTGTACATTCCACGGATGTGGATGTATGCAATACCATGAAATGGAATGGAAAAAATCTGCAACGTCCATCCAACATCCAATGGAGTATCGAAATTTACGTTTTTGATTTTTTTAATTTTTTTTTTTTTTTTTTAAATAAAAGATTCGAGCATAGCCCCACACAATTTTCTAAATTGTTTTGCTTCTTCCCATTCCGAATATATATCAAAGTTTAAGCAGTTGTTTATTAATCCATCCGCGCTAGTGCCCCTGACTGAAAACATCGATGAACTCGCAATGTTTTCTAAACAGATACGAATACGAAGGTAACACGAACGAGTTACTATAAATGTCTAGTAAAACAAAGTTGTATACGTGAACGTTACCTTAGCAAGGGTTTCATGAACTTTCTGCGTTCTTTAAGACAACGTTGACGTTCACACTGTCGCTCAACGTCATGTTAGAAGCAGCAGAGAAACGCCACTCCATGCCATCGGGTAAATTGTTTTGATCCAAGATTTCTCTCAAGAGATACAGAGACAGAGTGTTTATTTCTTTATGATATGTAAATCATATTTGAGAAGAACAAGAGAATAATTTTTTAAATGATTTCATTTCGTTAATTATTGTAAATTATTTTTTTTAGACTTTAATCGAGTACCTTGTACTAAAGCATTAAATAAAAGCCATTTAGAGCTCTTTAAACTCTATCCGTTTTAATATGAAATTGAAAGAAAGTATTGCGTGCGATATGAAGTTGGTTAGCAGTTAGGCATAGTCAGTCTCGTAAAAGTTCAAAACTTCTTCAACACCTTCTGCTGCGATACTTTACCACAGATTTACTTTAGATAACCAAAAAAAAAAAAAAACAAGAAAAAAAACAAAAAAAAAAAAACAAGCAATATGAGCAATAACAGTAACATATGTATACGTATATGTGTTAAAAAACGTGTGCAGTATACAAAGATATTACAATAATTTTGCTGATGTCACCAACATTTCAAGATATTGAACGAAAGTAAGTAAAAAAAGTTATCTTTGCCGTAAAGTGAATTTTATATAAGCACTACGTAACGTATGATAAATATGTAAACAATTCCTGTTCGAATGTTCCTGTTTCGTGAGCCGAATGCGACCATTTTGCACAAATCGAATATACATAATTTGTATGCAATAGGTTTCACTTATATTTTCATTAACTTTCACATCCATATATTTTCAAGCTGCAATACTTATAACAATAATTATAATGAACAGGTAGACGAACGGAACGACGTGTCATGGCCGGAATTTGCCTGAAAATCGCTTTGCCAACATATGCAACATTTTTCGATGTTACATACAGAATTACAAGGTTAGTATACTAATATTCCTTGCGGGTAAATTTGAAATTAATACAATACGCGCACAGTAGTCTAGGTTTCAGCATATGATGAAATTGGATTCTAGCGGCAATTGTGCTTCAACTTCATTATTTTAATATCGATATTTTTGTTAAGGACAACTTCGTTTCTTAGTGCCTTTGCCATACTCTTTCCCATAGTCAATCTTAGTTAATTTGGGAGGCGGCCCAAGTTCATTGAAAAGTTCTCTTCACGGGGTGGTTCGTGTAGTGTTATCACTAAATTAGACCAAATGTTTAAATGGCTTCTACTGGCTGACAGCCTTTACAGATTTCATCATAGCATATGCACGAGTTTGACCAAAAATTCCAAAAATTCATTAAAATATGATATCGGAAGCATAATCCTGTCCCTATGACAATCTTAGCTCTTTATCACAGTGACTCCCTGTCAAAGAGAAGATTGCTTAAATGAGTCAGACAGTTTTTTCTTTAGTTGTCAGAAATATTGCCACGACGCGACACTTAGGCGGTACTTGGATTGTGATACCAATTCCGGTAGCTTTGCAAAATATATCCATATGTAACATGCCACGGGCTGTTGGCACACGTTGTGAGCGGGCTTGCGAGTGTTACCAAAATTGGAACATAGAACAGATAGAGGCTGGGGGGGAATTGAAAGCATCAATTGTGTCAATCTGTTCACAAAGCTAATGTTAAATGGATATTTTGTAGTCCAGGGTCCGGTTCCCTTAAAGAAAGACTAAAGTGCTGCTTAGTTACATATACACACATGTTTACACGTTTTGGAAAATGTAAATGTAAGCCGTTTCCATTTCCTTATTAATTCTTTTGTGCACTGTTGGCCCCACTGTAAGTTGGTTTTTACTGAGCATACTTCATAGATTTTTTTCTTCGAGATAAAAACTTGCTGTCGTTTACAATAAACATTACTTGCACAAAACATTGCCAAAAAGGTTTTCTTTTTTTTCATCTGCACATAGTTACACACTTGTTTTTAAGTTTTCTTGAAAGAAGGAAAAAAACCAATCATGGCGTAAGCTTTTAATTCAAGATTTTTCAAATGAAAAGCGGAAAATATTGGACTTTTTTTTTACTTCAGTTCGATGTACCAGATTTTGATTTGCTTTCTTACTCAAACTAGTCAACTAGATGCTTAAGTATGTATATATGTGTACATACCATTTGTATATATAGACACATACACATGGTCACACATAGGGTAAGCATTGTTCAGTTTGTATTCGTCATGACCAGCATCATTCGTTTAGGGCTTCAATAATTTAGTGCCATTGTTGGCAATATCTAGAAAAATCTCATCACTGGGGGTCAAATAAAGTGTACACAATTTTAGTCAGCGTGAGATTCAAGTCTGCACATTATTTTATTAATGGAATTATGATGGTGACACGAGCTTAAGAAGAGATGGGATATTGAAAAGCGGGCGAATTCGCGTTAACAATCGTATTCATGCACCATAACCAGTTGTTCGTTGATTCTTATATAGGGATGTGCTGGTCAGATGATGATGGAAGACGAATAATATTTTAGATATCTTAACATGTGCTTGTTTTTGTGGAGTCCTAAATTAAAGGTTTAAGGAAAATGACGCTTCGCTTATGTCGTTCAACATTCATTAGTGCCTTTTGCATTCAGAGTAAGAGCCGCAGTTAGAGGAGTGAATGTTGATGATAACATTCGAAGTGTTTTGAAACTGCGCACGATTTGCACATAATTGCGGTTCTTGACGAACCTTTGATTACATAACCTTTGCTTGTAAGAATTAGTCGGTTCGCAAAATAAAATTCAGGGTAACTTTGATGCACTCACCCTACCACAAGCGAGCCCTATCCACAAGTAAAGAGCATACATAGCTAAAGCTTCTCCGTCGCAAATTTCCCGACATTAAATGTTTCAGGAAATTTTGGTTTTGAAAAGCAGAAAATGTTTGTAGTTAAGAAAAAATCCGCTTACGTACATCTAGCTACGATTTTTGTACGCTCATGATAGGTAGCATGCTAATGTCTTTACAAGAAATAAATTTTGATATTGTGAGCTTTCTATTATATCAAAATTTCCTCTTTATCTATCTGTGATTGAATATATGATTATCATGATTATTATTATTATTATTATTAATAGCGTAGGCAAACCGTAGTCTTCCTCGTCCCTGGGCAGAATCCGCAAGAATCGGTATCGTATATACCCATGCTTTTCAGACGGTACCAGAGGGAATTACGACCCGTATAGAAGCCCGCGACCAAGGGTAGATCGCTTCTTCTTAGTTCCTGTAGTTTATGTATCACACCGGGAGATTTTATAAATCTTTTTGCTGCCGTTGTCCTGTACATTTCTTACAGCGGCAACCCGATTTGTTCTGTGCCCATTACGACACCGGCCCGTTAACATGGCTTCTTGGTACGCCACAGAAAGGTTCAGGACCTAATATAGTCCAGCGGGCTTTCCGCCGCGAGGATGGAGTAGGCACCCATGTTAGGAGCACATCATTGCTTCTGCGTAACTCATTCAGTGTTTTGAGGGCACTCCAATATAAACTTAGATGTTATCATTCGCCCCTTTACGGACTTTAAGGCGGCTTGATTGTTGGAGTAAATGCAGATCTGTTCTCTCTTGCACTGCGTCCTTAAGCATTCAGAGGCAGATGGGGACATTGCGTAGACTTCTGCTTGGAATGTGGAGGAACAATAGCCCATCGATATGGAGTTCTGAAAACTCGGGCCACAAATCCCAGCTTCAGTTTTGACATTTTTCAATTTTGAATCATCGGTGTACGAATTCCCTGTTTCCACCCCGGGCTCAAAAGCTTTTCTGTCCCAACCCGATCTCGCCGGTATGGTCACTCTGAATCGGCGGGACAGTACTAGCTTTGCAACACGATATCTCTAGGCAGCCCCTCAAATTTCCCTGTTTTAATTTGTCAATATTCGATAGTCTAAGTGCGCTCAGGCACACCTCTTTTTCTATAGCAATAGAAAGAGGTGGAGAGGCATTCAAGGGGTGTGATTTCATTGCCCATTTCATGTCAACGCATGTTCAATGTCTTCGTCGCCATTTTTTGCTTTCCCTTAGGCCACCAAGTCAAAAGTCCATACGTTATAATGGGGAGGGATTATGGCGGTACAAGACCAGTAGATCATTTTTGGACTTATATCCCATGTTTTACCGAAGGCGTTGACAGGTATAGAGAGTCTGGTTGCGTATGCCATAATAGACACCCAGATATTTCACCTCATTTGAATAGTCAAGGACAACATCCTGTAGGTGGACGTTGTCCAACATTAATTTCCTCTTTTTCGCGAATGGCGCCAGGGCCTTTTTTTTTGGATTAATGTGGAATCCTTTATTCTAGCACCACTTCCATATATGATTTGTGTTAATCCACAGCGAAAATATAGGAAATTTCCAATTAAAAAATTCTCAAAATAATTGATCGGTCAATGTTAAGATTACACTGCGGTCTCATATAAACAGCAAATAACTTTTAGGCATAAATGTCTGCTATACAAACAATTTGCACGATCCATGCACTAACGTGTGTCTGGCCGGCATGACAAAGGACATGCAGAGGCAAGTACGAAAGATATGACTCGGTGGCAGCAGAAGAATGAACGCCAATATTTTCAAAAAGCATTTTCTTCTCTCTTCTACTTATTACATAGAAGAGGATAAATTATAGCCAGTTTACATACAACAGCAAACGACTTACTTGCTTCTCGTTTTCTTCTTCCTGTTCCTTTTCTTTCTCCTTTTCTTTTCTTTACTTTACTTTACTTGTCTTGTCTCGTCTTTTCTTTTCTCCTCTTTTCTCTTTTCTTTTTTTTTTTTCTTTTCTTTCCTCTTCTTGTCGCAACATGTTGTACGTAGGGAATTTTATTATTTATCCCGGAACTGATAGTTAAGTTTTTTAAATGGTAATTAGACGCATTCTATATAATTTAAACACTTTTCACTTATAAAAGCTTTTCGTTTTCCTAGATATTAAGGGATATTTGCGAACTGTGACTTTATGCCTTTTATTTACATGCTCTTATTATTACGATACATATCGTAAAAGTTCTTGTATGATTAAAACAAGAATCTCTACACAGTTCATCCATTCTTTTTTTTCCTTTTCCTTTTCCTTTTCTTTTTCTTCGTTTTCTTTTTTTTATCTCTTTTTTGTTCTCTTTTATTATGTCAGTCATTATCTGCTTTATTATCGTTGTGACGCTACTTAATGGTTTTTATTTACATCAAGTTGAACCCACAGAACATAAACTTAAAATCTTCTCCTTTAGTGGCATTGCATACATAAACACACACGCGTAAACATGCATACGTGCATACTTAGATGTGTTGTCAATGTTAAAGGACATCTTAGAATGTAGTGAACACATTGTGTTTGTTTTTATTGTATTGCTTATATGTTTTATGTGTATTTCAGATATGTATATCGGAATATGTTTGTCATTACAATTCAAAACATATAAAGTCATTAAATCTAAAAGTGTGTAAGTGTCGTATAAGAACATCCATTAAATAAATAACGTAAAACACCCACACACAATATATTCGACTTTATAGGACACCGGTAAACGTACGCACGTAAACGTATTCATATATACATATATATATATATGTGTGTATATATATATATATATATATATATATATGCGCATGTGTGTATGTGACATCACTTTTGTTACTTGTATATTTAGACGTGCGGGTAGACGCAATAAATCGTGTGTGAGAGCATCATTGAATTTAATTTTAAAATCTTGATTATTTGTAATTTTAGAAATTTTTGAGACGAATGCCAAACTCTTACAAACTTTTAATGTGTTTCGTAATTGGTATTTTATTGAACATATTTTAAATTATTCTCCTGCGCAAAAACGTGGTTGACATTTTCAAATGTCCTTTACCCGATATATATGAATGTCTTTGTTTAAATAAAATTGGAAAAATTTTATTTATGAATTTGTTATGAATGTTATGTAAATTCGTTTCTGGGAACGATTGCCAGACTGATCTCAAATCGTATACCAGCCGTATTAAAAGCTTTCCTATCAACGCAAAACCCATTTAAATGAGAAAAGTCTTATATAGCTTTGATGCGAAAATCCATTCTTGCTATTGGTTCGTCTGATTCGATGGAAGATACGATGATTATCGAATATATCCTGCAAAAATGCCGAGATCTTATAGTTAGAACGTAGCATAATGTAGACAACGCCGCCTTACTTACTTAAAAACAAAAGCGATTTTTCGGGTCAAATAAAGAACTTACCACCGGTAAAACCTTTTGCATACCCTTGTGGAGTATTTGCAAAAACAAATAACAAAACTATGAACTGAAAAGGACTTGAAAAGGAGAAAGTAATCAATATTTCAAAGTACTTTCTTGCAAAATTAAGGCAAGATCGCATATTATCCTAAATGTTGTTAATAGTTTTCTTCTAGATTTTTGAAATCTAGGCGAGCACACTCCACAACGTATAGGAGAACAGAAACAATATGCAGCGGTCTCCCGTGTAACATGATACTTGTAAAACACGATTTCGACACGGAACAGTATAAAATTTATGATTATTATAACACGATTTTAATATAACACGATTTTCAAAAAATTTGAATATATATTCCCCTGGATGGAGAAATAAGTAGTGAGACGTAGTGTTAAGCAACTTTGAGTAAGAAGATTACAGTTTGGCAAGGCCGATCGTGAGATACCCTACACCATATCATTTAGGTATAACAATAACATATAATTTTCATGAAAGCCTTTATATTGGTGAATACTGAAACGATAACGTGATCTGAATTTAGTTATACCAAGCAACAAAGTAGACTTTGTTGCCACAGAAGAATGTGCTGTCGAAAAAACAGTTCTATGGGAACCAAATTCGCTATGGTTATTTTAATGAGGGATAATTTTTGATCATGAAGTATTAAAAGATAGGCTTTTTTGACATGTAAAGTCTTATGTTTATTATTAGAACTCTTATAAGGACTGTTATCCAAAAAATCTTATCTCACTTATCTGGTTCATAATCGATGAGATTAATTTTCATGTCACATTATTGTTATGAACGACTTTTCATTAAGAAGTATTGAAAGTTACTTTGGTATGGTAAACCAAGACTCACTTTTCAAAGGGAGGGTTTTGTGAGCTGAGGACCTCAGAACCCCCCTGGATGCCCCATCCCATTTAAAACTTTAACAGAGCTATATAGTATGCCGAAATGCCATTGCTAAGCGAATTTGTCGCGAAATTACATTTTTTCCAATACCGCCTTATCAAAATAAGGAGTTACATGGGGAGCAGTCGAACAGGTGGTGTCTCATGTCTGCCCTTGTGTTTTGGTGTTTAACCTACAGGTCGCAATTTTCGAGATATAGGGATGAAATTTAGTATGCTGGCGTGTTTTGACCTAAAGACGGACGCGGAATTGGACAGGCTGATGTAAGGTATTTAATGAGGGGCCGTTGCTCATTAAAGTGTTTGTATTTGTTTTTTTTTTCTTTTTATAAAAATTCGTAGTTGACTTACTTTTTCATCTGTATGTATGCTTAAAACGAAACACGGTACACATTGCCTTGATTTATATTATTTAATACAAGTTAACCGTATTATACGAGGGACGGCCTGTACTTATCTTCAAAGGCCCGTTATTAGCAGTTAAAACGGTTCTAGCAGGGACCCATAATGAATGAATGCAATGTACACCTGGATGCACATCAGACTCATGCAACAAATCTTTGGCTTCGATTTTGTTGACATATTAATTTATATTTGAAAACGTAAAATAACTCTTTGTGATAAAGTATTGCGCGACGTTCGATAAACAAACAGCACGATACGATACACGGTGGATATCTTAATGCGAAAAAGATTATTTCCAGTAGTTTTGCTTTTGCTTTCATCCTATTTATGAAACATACATGTATTTATAGACGCCACACTTTTTCTGTTCGAAAATTGTATTCATTGACGATAGCATCTAAACTGCACGTATAGTAATTAGAAATCAACTAAAGGAAAAGTAAATAACTGTGTAAATAAAATGCCAGCCAGCAATTGCTAAAATGTGCAAACTGTGTCAACCTGTTTCAGAAGTGGAAAACTTAATTGACATCCACGTATGTGTGTAACTGTGTGTGCTCTTATGTATAAGATTTAAAAGCAAATAACTGACAATGATTGCATGCTTACAGTATATGAATATACATTTATATGACTACATATATATATATGTATATATATATGCACATGTGTATTTTTATTTAGATATTGATTTAAAATAAGTAGCAATAAGGCCGGATAGAAATTTGAACTGATTGCAGTTATTTATGAAGTGAGTTTTCGATTTTTTTCGATTTAAGCTTATCGATGCTGTGAATATATATATATATATATATATATATATATATATAATATATATGGCCATAATATATATGGCTATGAAGATTAGATCAAAATTACAACCAGCAAGAAATCATTGTGTGGAAATTTTCGAATAGTAAACGCCTTAGGTAAATGTATGAAAATCAGTTCACCATCTTCCTAATGCTGAGCGCACCAAGCTGGCAGCATTTTTGAATAACGTGACTTCAGCAAATGTCTGTTCGAATTGAGATTTTAGATTGGCGGGTTTTACGTGAAGTTTGATACAAGTCCGTCCGTCTAAATAAGTAAACCACATAAAGATTCTTGGAAGTAAAAAGCGGACAAGGCAAGTAATTAATTAGTATTTGTATTGCAAATTTCATAAGCAGCACAAGTTTTTGAAAATATTATTGTATTTTAATTTCTCCAGATATAAAATCGTAAATGAGTTAAACTGAGTCATTGAAGCAATATACTGGTAACATGCGTATCTCTGATATGCGTAGACAATAGTAAATCTTTACAGTCAGTCCATCCAAAAAAAAAGTCCTAATTTCAGGTATCATCGCAAGACAATAAGACAATAAGCAGCTGACAATAAGGAGCTGGCGGTTGTAAAAAATTTTAGACAAAAAAAGGATATATTTGATGAATACCGTTAGTAGAGAGTCAAGTGCAGCCATTTGCTTAGTTTCCATTGACAGCATTGCTTAAACTTACCACGCCCAAGATGAACGTTCCAAGGCCATTTGGCTTTAACATCCATGTTTCTCTAATCTGCACCTTGGGTTTTTGCGTGTCCGATGTTTTACCGTGTCCTCTGCTAAGATTCGTTAATTTTTTTTCTAAAACTGTTCTGCTGATCTGAACTCTTTAGCGGAATAACTTACACTTTTGCTTAAAGCTTAAGAAAAACGTTTCCAAATAAAGTACAAGCCACACGTTGACAAATGCTCATAAACAAGGTAATGCTATCTTTTGAAAAGTTGCCGGCAAATTGTTTATTTACCTGTGCGACCGCCACCACTGCTGGTGCCCAACGGTTGCAATATATTCGTGAAAACTTCTTTTCAAAGCATGCGGATACAAAGTTCATGAAATTACAAAAATAAACATTCATGCACCTACTTACAGTCGACATGAAACAATCCGAAACGTCCCGTAGAAGTCCACTCTGCTTAATTAGCATCACGTCGCACCCTTCTCCATATTACATCATTAACTTACACATTGCAATGTTGCGACGAATTCTGTTCAATTTAATTTTATTGTATTAGCATTAGCACGCTTTATGTGAGATATTTGCAAGGACAATAGTAACATGTACTGTTAAATTTATTAAATTAAATGAAAACAAATTTAAGAGTTTATGACTTTACGCCGTTTACAGGGCAATCGTCAATTGAGAACAAAATTTGTTTCTCTGAACGAAAGCTATCTAGAAATAGCAGCAAGCAAGGAATCAATTTGGGCTTAGCTGGGAAATCCTTTACCTGACGTTTATCCGATTTGAAGGCTGAAGGTTTATTCTTTTATTAGCAATAAATCCCATGTGATTAAGACAAATAAATGTCTTTGTATCAAACTCTCTATAAGAAATGAAATTATGTACAAAGGAAACATTTGCGCATTAAAGTGAATTCGGTTATATGTTACGCCTCCTAATATGTATTCATTCTGCTACGGTAAAATGCTGAAAGTATATCTGTAAGTCTGAAGTCTGGGAAATAAAGGCCTTTGTGATTAAAGGTTAAAGGACGAAAATAGTTTGCTACAACTTTTACCGTAAAATATTAAAATTTATATATTTTGCCATGTAAGGGCTTGTTTTTTATAAGAACCCTTGCATGGGAAGGGGACCCGAAAATAGTACAATGTGGTCTAGATTTAATCCAGTAAATGTGTTGGTCAAACCGCTACTCCAGTAAGAAATGATATTCGCCAGTAAGGAAATTGTGTTCGCCTGCGTTCGAATCTTTTACACCCACCACCGTGGCATTCTATAATATTGAGTGGATGTGGCTGATTTTTTCTATTTTCCTGGCATAAAAATGGAAATTCTTATCGTGTGTCTGTCACAGACAATGAGTACATCTGCCACAGCAATTAATGTACTGATGGACAGAAGGATTGACAAACATATGTTGAATGGTATAGAATTTACAGTGTCGCTGCAAATGCTTCTTGGATGCTGCAACCAAAAAATAAAATTGCGATATGCGATAACATTGAGTAGGCGTAGCCGAATTGTTCCACTTTTACACAGGTGTGGCGAGACCACTCATAGAATAAAAATGCAAATCTTTATCGTTTTGGTTTATGAGGAGCAAGCAAAAAACTACATTTTTTATTTTTTCCTGAAAACATTAGTAGGTTTAGGTTATATTATACTGCGGGCTTACACTTTGAACGATTTGTCTCGACTTCAAACCTAACCTGCGTGCCAGAACTTTCATACAAAATTTGAAGCGATAAGCTTCCTGTTTGCCAACAGGGGAGTGCTTACTACAGACATTATACAGGCAGACAAATAGACAGGCAGATGGACGGATATGTTTAAATCGGTTTAGAATATGATGCTGATCGATAATCTGAGTTCTCTGAACTTTCTTTGCGGGTGCGGCAAATGCACTGACAAAGCGCGTGCCCCTCTTATCTTTTGGCGGTGAGTACAAAAAATTCAATCTCTTTTCCCTATAGAGGCTTAGTTTCTATAAGAACGTCGATATAAGAGAGCGTTCAAAACTTGATTCCATTTCATCAAAAATTTTTCACGCCGTAAAACAATCTTTCGCCAATTTTATCACGAAACACTAAATATAGGAAATTTATTCCATATAACGACTTTTTTAAAATGGGGGCCTTGCTTGGAAATAGACTGTAAGGCTGGTCCAAAGCAACTCATTTTCAATAACCTTCACCCTAGAGCCAAAATACGTAAGTGCGCTAAATTTTCTCCAAGTCCAGGGAAAATGGCTCTAAGTCGTTTGGTATAACGAACTATGCGTCTATTCTCCCTTCTGGGTCCCTCTAAGTGTTGCATACATCTGCGTAAGCTTAATGTACCATCGCTGCGAATGTACAGTATAACAATAGCGAAATTACTTTTTTGCCAACTTAATCTATGATTGAATTTTAAATTGAAAGGTAATAAAAAAAAAAATTTTAATTTAATTAGTATCCATTATTAAGTAGAGTAAAAACCTATCTCATGTTTTAAAGTTATTTCATTAGCAATTATTATGTATTTATTAAATGAGTGTATAAGAATTCTTGTCCATTATTGCTTTACTTTGTTGCTCAACAATCGTTACCGTAACGATGGTGGAAGAAAAAGAGAGAAAGAGAGAGGGGGGGAGCAAAAACAAAAAAACATCATTCCAGTTTAATAACCGGAAGTTTGCATAATTTCCTTTTTAATGTCTTCCATTTAACTCGTAAAATATTGTGTGGCACCCTCAGGTTACTCTGTCAACGTTGACCCTCGCCTTTACAAAGTTTATTATTACTGCCTGTGAGTGAAAACATAAAAGAATTGTCGACGTTGCATGTGAGTGGAGAATAAGTTCATTGCACACATACTGTCAACCGTCCAATTAAAACGAACACTTTTTAATCTAATGAACTTTTTTTTTCTGCGGGTATCACCAGGAAATTTATTTATTTATTTTTTACTTGTTTTTTTTCTTCCTTCTTCGTTTCTTTTATAATACGCTTCGGAGACTATTATTTGAGGATATTGTTACATTAAAAGAATAATTATCAGAAATTACGTTTGCTTGTATCCACACACACACTCATATTCACGTTACATTTTCATTTGATTATTGTTTCTGTTCGTTTTTTTTTTTTCTTCAAATTTACCATAATGCGCATTAACATCGTTCCTTAAACTACTTTTGTCTTTAATTAAATCAAGAGACGTTCAAAAGCAAAAAGCTACAGTATCAACTCATCACTTTAAAAGCATCGCATTTGTCGACCTGTTGATACCAAGAATTTCACGTCGCATACGTTTCATATTTGAATTATGCCACACATTAGTAGAAAACCGTAGAGTGTAAAAAATTTCACGTATATTCCGAAAAGCTTAATGTAATTCTTAGTGAAAGTGAATAGAAACTTGTTGACTCACACATACGCACACACAGCATAATTAAAATGTATGTGTTAGTCTCGTCGTCCACGGAAAAATTTGATTTAACGGACCGATCGATAGTTTTCACACACACACACACACACAACCGCTATAATCTTGTTTTCTGGTATAAGTGAATATAACCTCACTTTTTTACTTTCCCTAGGCTGTGTAACGTCGTTTTCATTTACGAAATAGATCGAAAATACATAACATTGCTTTAATTTTAAATGTTTTGCATAAATCTATTTGAAGCACGACACACCGCGCAGATGTGGTTTTAATTTCTTCTGTCGAGGATGCCGCGTTTGCACATCACTCTGCTTTAACGTGCGAAAGCAAAAGTGAACGTGCGTTCAGATTTAAAAAAGTCTTTGAACATTATCCCCAGATAATGCTCCCAGAAAAGTGTGTTTAAGTCCACTCTTATTGATGAAAGGCCGCAAACGCTTCGCCTCACTTCCGTTTTGTACAAACTACGTTAACATATTTTTACGTCCAGAGAGAGAGAGACAGTCAAAAGGGCAGACGGACATGCTTAAATCGATACAGAATTTAGTGCTGCTCAAGAATATGTACCATTTGTGGGGTTTCTGAAGCTTCCCTCTGGGCGTTGCAAACGTTCTCCTCCTGAGTTGATGGTTATGTAGGCGAAATATTACGATTATATGGTGAATGACGAATGTATTGAAATCATCAAATATTCCATAGGTCAACTATTTCCACTCATGTTGGAGAGGTAGCATTGTTATAACGGGACGCTTCTGATGATCTTGTGTTTTCTATTCTCTCTTTCTTTGGAAGTGGACGAATTTGGAAAATTTGGCTTATCTGGGTAATTTGATATAAGAAATGTTCGCTATTTTCTGTTAACTCAGTCGATTTCGATTTCTTAAGCAATAGGAAAAAGGAAAGTCAACAGCGTTGAACGTTGACACGACATATGCCAATTTGCTCGGCTTAATGTTCATAAAATATTATTAGGAACAATGTCGAGCGAATTATGTTGTAACGTTACACGTGTAACGTGGAGAGTGACAAGTACAGGCAGCTTAATGGTATTCAAAATCAGATCAAATCAGCTGACTTCGAATGAAATTGTCGCAGGTTTACACAACATCAAGCTCTTAATCGATGACAGAGTGACTGGATGTTGCTTTGAAGGCCAGTTAAAAAAAAATCCATCTAGATCCGCGTACGTATCTATTATAGGAGTCGTAAGTTTTGATCTAGACAGAGTAACTTAACGAAGGTATATGTGACGTACGGAGAGAGTAAGTATAACAAATGAATGAAGAAATCAGAGTTGCATTGTTTTATAATCAAAAGTGAAAAATTTACTTATTAGTGAACAAAACGAAGAAGTAGATCAAAATTCGTGGGGATACCGATTTCTTCTAATATATGAACGGCTAAAAAAAAACCGGTGATCCGAGAAAAAGCGGCTCTATATACGAAGCGCTTGGAAGTCAAAGTATTGAATAATGGCGCAAAAGTAATTTTCGTTTGTTGACCAAAAAGAAAACAAAATGAAACGCAATGAAAACCACAACAAAAAGCAAATGCTTGACAAACGGCACAGTATGTATACAACTATAACAAGGTTAGATCATATTTATCAGCAATAAATTTCGACTAAATATCGGACGATATATGAAAAAGGAAAGAAATTTAATACTGGGCCCTTCTTTTTTTTTTTTTTTTATTAAAAGCATTTTAAGCTTGAAAAAATTACGAGATTAGTAGGAAAATGTTTAAAGAAATTTTCGATGCGTTTCGACTTTTGGTCAAATGCAAAAATTAAAAAGGGAACTATAAAAGGAAAAGTGAAATAGAGCAAAGCAATACAATACCAAACATTTACAATACATTGACAACTTCTCATATAAATATTTCTCCGGAATATGTTAAGTTTACGTTAAAAAACTATCCGCACGAAAAAAAAATGAAGTTTCAATATTTAAAAAAAAAAAAAAAAACCACTAAGAAAATTATATTCGGTCGTGACCGAATCTTTTATACCCATCTCCGTTATTCTAAACAAGACACAAGAAATAAAAGAACCAAATTTTCATGCTCGATATGGTATGGGCGAGGTTGATTTTATCGATTTTGAAAATTAAAATTTTTATCGTATAAGCGTATAGGCATTGTGGGCGTGTCCTTGGAACAGTTTAAGTCACTTTCAAATTCTTTTCCAAAATTTGTGAGCGATGTCTCTTCATTTCCTCTAAAGAGAGCATGTTTACCAAAAATATTACAGGGTCGCACGGACAGACAATTGAACAGACGGACCAACGGACATGTTTATGTGCATCTCAAATTTAAAACTAGCCAACAATTTATATACATTGAAAAAAAAAAATTTTAATTTCGATACACTATAATATCGGGTAGGCGAGGTCAATTTTTCCCGTTTGCATACAGGTGCTACAACATCGTTCATAGAATATGCGTTCAAATTTTTATGCCTTCATCGGGGCTATGGTTTATGAGTAATGAGTAGAAAACCAAATTTTTATTCCTTCAAAAAACAGGGATGTTCTTAGTTTACGTGATCCTGTAGGCGTGGCCTTCGACCGATCTACCCCGCTCTCAATACCAACCTGTGTGCGAGAACTTCCAGGGTGTCTGTCAAATTTGAAATCGATAGCTGCATGGAGAATGTTAACAACAGACATTGCACAGATGAACCGACACACAGACAGACATGCTTAAATAGATTTATAATTTGATGCGGATCAAAAATATCTTGTATATACTTTCGGGGTTCTCTGATCCTTTCTTCTGGGCTTTTCAAACGTTGTGATAAAACGAATAGATTCCTCAACCTTCGGTGATGCATACGAAAAAGAAAGAAAACAACATTCACAGACGATAACCATGGTTTCTATTCATTTGTATACTTTGTATACACTTGCATTGGACAAACGCACGTACTTTACGCCAGCGTGCAATGTGTAAAAGATGTAACTTGAAGAGAAGAAAAAGAAAGTAAAATATAAAGGAAAGAAGCAGAAAGAATAAGAAAATTGCAAAAGTTCATCTCCCAGTATACAATCAAGTTCTGTAAAGTTTCCGTTCAAGTCCAGTTTTAATGCAAATTTTCTTTATGGGTTTTTAGAGTTTCATAGTACGATTCATATGCTTCTCGGCCCTTAACCGGGATACGTGAGATTAGAAAGAAACCAAAATAAAAAAAAAAAGGAAAGAAAAGAAAAAGAAAAGAAAAGAAAAGAAAAGAAAAGAAAAGAAAAAGAAAGAAAAGCAGAAGAAAAACTTTTGTAATGATTTTATTTGATTTCTAGCATTCGCATGCTTTTGCTTGTTGTGTGTGCATCCTTTGGTGAATTGCTGCCATCGGTGCATTTATCTTCTTGTTGCTGTATTATTGTTGTTGCTGTTTATGCACAGTTTGCCGTTGTTAGCTTTACATGCTAAACTTTTTATATTCGTTGTGTATTTACAACAAAAGTTTTCTTGTGCATTTTCCGGTCATAAAAATTGTACAAAACTTGTAAAAATTAAACAAGTTAGTAGGTGATGTAAAGTCAAATGTTCTATAATAAGTACCCTACACTCAATCTCCTGTGATAATTATGCATTGAATCTAGGTTTCTTTCTTTCACAAATAAACCGGGAATCGGTTTAATTTTCTGTTAGAAATATTTCCAATGACGTAAGAATAAGAGATCTTAGGTTAGGGGATGGTTCGACCTAGCTCTGTTTTTTCTTTCTTTTTTTCGATCCATATGGATGCACAAGATTCCATAAGACGAGGAGTCCATTGTGTAAATTAAAAATTCGACTCCTCGAAACAAGTTCCCACAAAAGCTGCTTACAACTATCGATAGATTCATTTTAAACGCGTTCCTCTCGAAGCTATATTTTTCGAACTAATCCTGACAGAGCCGAACTTCACGTTCCAAGCATTTGAATGACTTGAAATTACAATTAATAGATTTATTATATGATATCAACAATACTGCGCTTATGAGTCTTAAAATGTCGAAAATGTTCTCTTCAAATATTTCATGTATGACCTTTGGTCATAACAAGAATAGAAAATGTCTGTATAAAAATCTCCTCTAAGGCAAAACTAATTAGTTTTCAAATAAAAGGTTCATTCCAATTTATAGAGGACTTCTTCAAATTGCAAACGATTGAAGAAAATTTTTGATATTAATTGCACTTCGATTGTCTTTTTATACCCATCACCGAGGGTTGAGGGGTATAGTCATTTTATCAAAACGTTCGCAACGCCCAGAAGAGAGCATCACCGACTCCACAAAGTGTTTTTCTATTCTTGACCGGCATCAAATTCCAAGTCGATCTAAGCATGTCCGCCTGTCCGTCTGTGTAAAGTTTATTGTAAACATTCTCCTGTCCGCAAAAATGAAGCTATCAACTTAAACTATGTCAGAAATATTGGAAGTTTTTGCACGCAGGTTTGTATTAGATTGAGAAATAGGCCAAAACCGAGCAAAAGACACACTCACAGCATCACATAAACTGAAAACACCTTTGTTTTTCAAAAGGAATAAAAAGTTGGTTTTTTGCTCATTACTCATAAACCATCGCAAATAAATGTACAAAATGTACTTGAACACATACTCTACGGGCGATGCTGTAGTATTTGTTCACGCCTACCCAATGTTATAGTGTACGAAATTTAATTGTTTTTTCAATATCTTTACAACGCGCGGAAAAAAGCCTCAAAAACCCCATAATGTATACAAATTCTTGGGCAGTTTTAACTTTGGAATACACCTGAATATGTCCGCCTGTTCGTATTTCCATCTATCTGTTCGCGCAACTTTGTAGCATTTGTGGTGAACATTCTCCCGTTAGCGAAAAAGAAGGTATTGCCCGCAAATTTGCAAAAGAACTTGGAATTGACGCAAACTTTTCAAAGCACACGCCTACAATGCCTACATGGCTATGCTCCAAAAACTTTTATGGTGAAAATAGAAGAAATCAGCTGCGCCCACTCCATATTATAGAACATAAAAATGTTGTTCCTTTACTTTAACTTTCGTCGAGCAAAAAATTTGCCTCAAGGTCTAGTTTTTCAAAATCATTTTGCAAGTGAGATTTTTAAAAATATCGGCAATATTCTCCTACTAAGATCAAGACCCTTTGAATGGTCCAAAATATTTAAAAAGGCCGATGATCTGTTTAAAAATCATTCGTTTGGCATAGCATTCATATTGACAGTGCATTTTGATTTCTATTTCGATCATAAGCCGCAAAGCAAATCGATTAGTTTGAAGGATGTTTGCCCCCTTAATTTTCGAATATGTTCGTAGGATGGACAACGTATTAAAGAAGACCATTCGAGTAACGGAAACCAAGCTGCGAACAGACCTCATCGTTGGCCAAATTAAAGCAAAAATGTAAAGATGCATGCAATGACCAATAGTATCAACTCGCCTCATTTCAAAGGGACTCAAATATTTTCCAAAACAACAACAAAAAGCAATTATTGAGAATATAATTAAAAGAACTAATCACTCAATATGCGGCACAGCATAATTCATGGCAAAATACGGTTCGACAGGCAGAGGCTTTAGAGCCTTTAGAACCATCTGCTTGCACTCAACTTTGGCTCGAATCCAGATCTCTTTACTTTCTACTCGAACGTACAAAAATATTACTCCGGCTTTGCTTCCTTCACTACCTAGCGCGTTTTTCGGTCGCCACCATGCCATCTCCATAGGCCATCTATGGAGAGAGTGGCTCGTTAATTCCAAAAGAAAAGAAAAATAACGCTTGTTAATTAATCGATCGCTATGTCGATTTTTAACGAGAATCTTCTCACTTAAAAGGAATGTGAAAAAACAACCTTTCACTACGATATTGCATTCACTCATAATTATATATAACGTACAATTTCTTGCTTTCTTGACGAAAGCTCGATTGTGGTGAATCGCTCACCAGAGCTCTTATAAAGGCCATGAAACAAATTTGAAAGCGGGAATCCAAAGCTTTGGCGATAAGTACTCCTATGTGTGTAAATGGACAAGAAGTGATGTAAACTTTATCTTATCATGTTGATGTTCTCTTGGCAGAATATATTTACTTTACTCGAGGAAGTGTGCAAGCGCAGGTTAAAAATTACGTGTATATGGAATGAATGTGATTGGAAACAATTTTATAATTTTTCCTTTATACTCCTTACGTATATATTCAAGTTTTTTTTTCTTTTTTCTAACTTTTTTTTGATGTTATGGTGTTTGTCTGTTTAAATTTCTTTTTACTTGATTAATTTCAATTTTAATAACAACTTTCTGGTCCATACATTTACAAGGAATGCTGTTTTGTAAGGGGAAAAATGCTTCTTTCTAACATACCGTATGAATGAATGGAAATGTGTTTAGAATTTGTTCGTTTTTCTTATTCGATGTATTCGATAAAAGTTTTGCTCAAAATTTAAAACTATTTCTCATGTACATATATTTACATATATATATATATATATATATCAACGAACATTCTCTAATCCCTTCCTTTGACTCAAAATCAGGCAAAAAGAAAACAGTCCTTCAAAGCCGTATGAGAAGAATGCACAGCGTGTGGTTACATTTTTATTCAAAAATTGACGATGGATTAGAGCGGCATGTGAATTCGCATTATCGTGATGCAGTAAGCAGTCAAGGTTTCACTATAAATCTGTTTGAACTTAAGTTTGCTTAAGACACGCGGAGTACAACATTCTTGATTTTGTTGACATTTTCGTCCGTGATTGAGACATGCTTCTCCCTTTTGATATTTCAAAACAATATTCTCCTTATTTTTTGAATGTCAAAGTAAACACATCCTGGAAAAAAAACAAAAACGTGGGAAGATCAGGTCTTGATTTGTAACATTTCGGAGCACATAGTAGCAGGGGACAGGATATGAACTAACTTCGGATACATTTTTAACAAAATTACACAGAAGAAGGAAAGAAAGAGGATATAAAAGATTCTGGTGACGATCGAACATAATTGTCCTACTTGTTGAGATTAATTTCGCATCACAGGATAGTGAGTGATATTTAAGATAAGGTAAGTTTCACTTGCAATTCCTATGAAGATCATCTTACTAACTATTTCCAAGGACTTATGCACACCCTTTTAAATGCTTGGTAAGCTACCAAGCTAAATTTCATGGAAACCCCATTTAACTGTGAAATATTGTACGAATTGTTGTTAATCTTTGCGCCAGTCATCAGCGGCGTCGGCAAGTAAAGCCTCACGAATGTGGTTATATCATATTTAGAATTTGGTTTCTTAGGAAAGCGCGTGATTTTGAGGCTGACTCATTGCATCGGATGTGGGATTGTCGTAGTAATACCTTTCTTTATTTTCATACAAAAAATGAGTCTATCAATTCCCAGTTATTCAGCGCGATGTCCTTGGAGAAGACGGACGATGCCGATTTCAGCGGGCGTTACGGTTGCACAATGATTTGGCAAAAAAATTTCAGAGAAGCAACGTAGGCAATAGTAGGTGCATTGTAGTGATGCGAACTCTAGGCCAATGCATAGTCCTCCTCCTCTAATAACATTTATTGCGTGTGCTATACCACGAAAATTGAAAAAAAGTACTTTTATTACTTTTCCGAGCACACATACCTATGTTACAACAAAACATATTTAAACCCAGATTATTCTTCGGTGATAGATGTGCAACAACTCAGACGAATGGTTTCACTGCTTTTACTCTTCTTTTTTTGTCACGACCCCATCTCGGGGTAATTACGTATCTGAAAGTTGACTTTCGTTTGCGAGCGAGTCGATAATTGATAAACGTTTCAATGTTCCAATCGCTTACGACTTCCCTGTCAACTTCGTTACTGTCATTCATGTGGCTGTCGAAATTCGAAAACGTAACATCCGGTTTTCCTCTATGGTAAACAAGCAAACAAACAAACTTTTAATTAATTAATGGACGAATATTTAGCGAATTTGCTTGGTCCATCTCTACCCAACAAACCAAAAAAAAAAAAAAAAAATATTTAGCGAATAAATAATTTGGGAAAAAAGAAGAAGAAAAAAGTAAAATATTAGGAAATTGATTATATGCTCGCTATATCCATCTATTTTGTATAGTTTTTGCAAAACGGAGTAAAGGTCAAATTTATATAAAATAAAGCAAAAAATTGCGTAAAGAAGAAATTTCTCAATTAATTGAATTAAAAAAAGTAAGTAGAAAAGTGTTCGGTGCATTCTTTAAATTGCCGAAGCTGGCAATTGTATCATTTCTTAAACCTGGGTTCGCGTGCGTTCAGCTCGACGCCACGATGATGATAAGGATTCTTCTAGCGACTTATACACATTGTTTGCTTATGTTCTGTCGGTCACATTTAAAAAGGTACAAAATGCAAATGTTGTGTCAAATGATGATTACGATTAAAGCGCGGTTGTAGTCTAATGGACAGAAAAGGCTTTAAATACAAGTTTGTTAACAAGGTTTGGTGTCGTCTTCTCTTGGCTTAAACAGTTTCCCGGCATATTCTAGTTCAGCATGAAGAGTTTTCAAGGTTTGCTTAAGACGCTATTGTGTCTAATTGAACTAATTATGGGAAAAATAAGCGGCAAATACATTAAAACATAACGCATTCGTTAATATCATTGTCGTTATTCAATAAAAGGCAAATTCTATTATATAACATATATGTATGTGGTAAAGGAACAGTAAGTAAGTATTTTTTTATTTTTGTTTGCATTAACTATCTTCAGTATATTTCAATGGTTGTGATTGTAGGTCACCTACCAAGGGGCAATTGAGCCAACTGCTGCTCCATTGCTGATTGCGAAGAAAGGCATTGAAATATGACGCTCGGGACAAACGTTTGGACTGTGGCGCATTTCCCTCTACCAGAAGTGTAACGTCATGAGTAAAAATTTAATGTGCAATTTTCTGTTCGTCTTTCTTCAATGTGTCGTCTAAGGACGATATGCCGAGTAGAGCCTAGAAACGCAAGTAAGTACACGTATGTGATTTATTATTTGAAAGGTGTAGCATTTGTTTTCTTTTCATTACATTCAGCTTGCAAAGTGATGGCGAAGAAAGAAAAGTGGCGTTTGACATACGAAATATTTTTCATTCAACTGTTTGCGAGTTGTTTCGAAAACTGTTTGCAAGGTTTTCAAATCGCAGATGGAGTGCTTACAATATATGATGGACAATGAATGTGTCGCATGAATGGGTTTTCTCTGGAATCGACTAAGTCGATTCTCTGTGGCGCTCTTTATGCCGATGTTAATGTCACAAATACTCTTGCCATCTCAAACCATCTCCACAGGAAGACATAATGTTCCTTAGGTTAAGTTCAAAACTACAATACATTTATTATTCGTACTAAAATACTACCTGAAATAAGCACAACAGGCAGTTGTGTGCGTCCAGACATATTTAAAATACTAAAATATAATTATCTTTAATATCATTAGGGGCACTCTTGTCACGCTCTATATAGAATTCGGATAAAGACTCGGAAAAAACGATGTGGAATTCAAATTGGCCTTTTGCAAATTCAGTTCGCTTTCGTAAACACACATACAACCAAACACATATCTCTTATTTACGATTATGATAATAATTGTTTTCATTTGTAAAGCAATACCTGAGCATGGTTTATACAGCTATACAGAATTGAGGCAGTTCTATATAGAATTGGAACAGATTTTCGCAGAGTTGCATTTGTGGTGCGAATTATATAAAGTGTGATAAAAACGCCACTTAGTTATTTCTTATCTCTTTTCGAGCGGTTTAAAGCAATTCTTGCAATTCTTGCAATTTTCGAGGCTCAGAAAAGGTCTGCCATTACAGATTTATTTAAATACGTTTCGGAGAAATTGCAGAATCTCATTGTTGAGTAGGAGAACTTATAACTAGATGTAGTCGCAAAGAAAAGTCGCTTTTTGTAAAATAATGGTTTGGATTTTCCTCTTCCTTTTACAGACAATTAATTCTATGAGTGACGATCTGTCGCCTGCCTCTGCAGTAGTAGGCGGCATAGGGCAACGCTAGGTTAAAGGCATTATGAACGGCAGCGCTTCACCATTTACCAGCGAACTTAAATCTATTCTTCAAGCCACAAACGTTGCTGATAAAACTAAACTAAAAATATTTATAATCGCAAATGGCTTGCCGGTCATAATAATTGCCCGGAACTCCTTTAATTCTAATTGGAGCACCATTGGAATACCATTTTCACTCACAAAGACAAAAATAAAATTTTTCAAGTACAGAGTCATATTAATCTTTTGGGAAATGAGTGAGCAGACGGTTTCGGCACAATGGAAAAACTTGAACTTAAAAAATCTATTAGGAAAACAAAAATCGAGAGTGCCACCACTTACACTACGCGTACGTTAATCATAACTTCGCTCCATCTCTATATCGAATCAACGTCGAGAAAAGTCAAGATCGAAGCATTTGCATCAACTATTTCGACGATAGCTTTTGCATATATAAGAAGTTTACGAAATATTACTGTTAGGTGTTAGGTGTTAGTGTTAAAGATTTGGTTGCCGAAATATATGACTTGATTTCCAGTGAAAAAGTTTCGAAGAACTAACGCTATGCTAATAGATGCGTGATGGCAATGAATGCAAAAACCCAAAATGGTTTGTCCACAAGTTTGCTGAATATCTTAATACAAACGACGCGTCACGCTCAAGTAATACTCTTGTTTGATGAGCTGGCGCAGATGAAAGGTCTTCTAAAACACAGTTGGATGACTAGAGGTGCGAATGAATAAACGGAATGACAGGACTGCGGATGGAAACAGAGTCCATTAAAAACTGTCTTACATTGAATGTGTTGCAGTTTGTTTGCTCCCCCAGTAAATGTTTGGCTTGAGAAATATTGAGATCTATGTTCTATGCTTTACAGGATTATACTGCAGGGTTTGCATTTGCCAGGTGTCTGACGCATATCTTTAGATGCAACAATTTGAGTTAAATATTCTGACCATAACACACACAAGTACTATAATATATTTCCAATCATTAAGCGTCGTAAAGTTCATGCGATGGTGTTTAAGAGCGCCTTAAATACGCCTACAATATCGTATATAAATTTGCCAATTAAAGGAAAATGAAAAAATTAAACTGAGTGTATCTGCCAATTAAGCTTAACAATGAAATACGAAAAAAAATATTCAGAAAAAGAAGATGAAAAAACTAAAACAGAAATCGTGAGGGTTTGAGGGATAAAGAGAGACATAGAGAGAGACAAAGATAGAAAATAAATAAATGGGACAACAAGTTGTACACAATTTAACCAATATTTTTTCATTACATTCTCTCTGTGCTCTTCTGCTAAAGCGGCATTTGGGACGATGTTTCTATGCCTTTATTGTCACTATTTTGCCTGCATTACACCTGAAGCATATGCAAATAAAATTAACTTTTGGCCACATAGCAAGTATCGTCATAAACAACATTGCGAGGAAGCACCTCGTCAGGGCACTGACTACATTCTACCATCACCATCACTAAAACCGCAACAAAAACAATATTGTCGCTCATTCAACGCTTGGCTTTGCTACGCTCTTGTTAAAGTGCTTTTTATTACGTTTTTATGGTTTTCTTTTCAACGAGGTTTTCATTTCTGTTTTATAATATCGCACAAGTACACGTTTATATATAGATAAGAGCCGGCAATAGCATAACCTAGTCAAAGGAACAATAAAACAAATAAGAAGTAAATTATCCCAAGTTTAAAGCGGAACTTTGATATCCTTCATCTATATAAAAAAAATTTTATGAATTTGTCTCTAAAACGAAACCTTGAAAGTGTTTAACTCTCATTTAAATCAGGAAATGACAATTTTTTTTTACACAGTAAGCATTAAACACTTCGTGTACAATATACGTGCATATGAAGTAATCATAATCTTGTAAAAACTAAAAGTTATAGAAGGCAGGCATAACAGTTCACAAGTGTGTAAAGGACTCATACGATATGTTAATCATTCATATTACGTCTACAGCTAGTGTTTGAACAGAATCTAAAATTCTTTAAAGCACAGAAGGACAATTTTTCCTAAACACAATTGTGCAAAAGCTGCATAATCCGCGTAAGGTTAAAATTTATTTTGTATTTTACAGTGACCGCTGCCTCTTTATATATGCGTTTAGGCAATAGTTTTCTTCACGTCAGATCAAATCAAAGCTTATCAGTAGCAGTAAAATGAGTTTGCGGCGGAGCGCTACACGATTCTCTATTGGATCCTGTACTCCTGTACTCTCCAATATTCCATTAGCTGATATTCCAGAAGGAAGGACTTCCACTATTAATATATGAAAACGATATTTTAATTGCCCCGTTAAAGTGTATGTGTAGAATGCGAACAGTAAATAAAATTTTAAATATCTGAACACTTTTTGTGTTACTTTTTAAAAAAATGCAAAATGAAGTTAACAAATATCGGACATCGACTTTTATATAGGAAGAAATAGAAAGTCTTGAAAAGTAAATAATGTTTCTTTGATTAGTTGCTGCGACCGATTTCATTGTGTGGTAGTAATCTTCTAGGAAATATTATAAAATTTGTTAGGAACATCATCTACGTTGAAAAGAGCAAAATGGAAAAAGCGGTTCGTTCGTTGCCCTTGCGTGCCTTTCATATTCCAAACTGTCTAAGCAGAAAACTTGAACGAATAGTTACAATAACAAATTGTTAAGCTATTCCTGGTGTACGGTTAGGTGTACGAATGCAGCAAGAAAGATATTTGCAGAGACTCTGCGATAGGTTCCTTTATAAAAAAATTGACGTTAATAGAACTGACTCTGACATGGTTAACTTAGCCTTAGTTTAGTTGAGTTAAATATTTATTTAAGATTTCCTTAATGAACAATAATTTATTAGGGAATTATTCCACAACTGGCGATGGTGTGTAAGATCATAACAATATCCACTTATTCTAGGCAAACAGACCTAATTGTTTATTAGCAAGAAACTTCATTTCTCGTGGAGCAGATAAAATAGTCACAATTCAATTCACACAAGTTCCATCGTCCATAGTCTCCATCGTAGTTTTAGGTTGTACGGTAGTTAGATACGAGCTCGAATTTATTTTATTGCTTATTTAATTAAATTTAGTAAGAGAAATAAATTCAAAGACTAAAACGTTAAAGCACTGGCCTATAAGGTTATCGGCTCTACTGAAAAATCTATCGCACTTGAAATTTGAAGTAAATTAATTATTAACACACGGGCGTGGCATTTTTAAAACTCACATTACTATAGTGAGAAATATTTGATTTGATCTGAAAACAAGTAGCACAGCTTAACACATGCATTCATGTATCGGCTTTTCAAAATAAAGTGCTAGGTGGCGGTGGAAGTGATGCAATTCCAACCATGCCCAATAAGGTTTGTCCATGGGCCGAAACGCGCCACTGTACCAAATTTCAACAAAATATTCCAAAAATTGCGATCTATGTGGGTTATACATAAATATACAAGACAGGCAGAGGGACGGACAGAATCAAAAAGGTGGACTTTGCTCAAGTCCGTTGTCTGGGTGTCGCAAACATCCGCCCAAACTTAATATATCTTGCGGCCGCAACTGGTGTAGCATATAAAAAGCGAAAAGATTATGAATTTTAGGAAATAAATGAAAAGCATTGGAAATAATTTTAAACCTAAGGTAAAATATTCGAACTTGCTTTTTGAAGCAAAATCTTTAGAGGGCTAGAGGGAAGGGAGACGTAAAATTTGGCATTCAGTCATAACATCTTGTTTGTTACGTAAGCTTTGAAAATATGAATAAACTTTTCGTCGATCGACAAGAATTTAAGCAAATAAGAAAATTATATTCGGTTGTGATCGAATCTTTTGTGCCCGTCATCGTTATCCAAAAAAAGTCAAAATAAGTAAAATAACTCAATTTTCATGGTCGATGATATGGAGTGGGCGCGGCTTATCTCTTCTATTTTCAAAATAAAAATTATTCTTCCACAGGTGTGTAGGCGTTGTAGGCGTGACCTTGCAAAAATTTAAGTTACCTTCAAGTTCTTTAGCAAATGTTTAGGCGATGTCTTCATTTTCGCTAATGGGTAAGTGTTTACCATAAATGCTACACGGTCGCGCATAGGCGTTTCCTTTACAAAGTTTAGGTAATTTTCAAATTATTTTGGAAATTTGTAGGCGGCACATTAATTTTTGTTAACGGGAGAAAGCGTACCACAGATATTACTATGCAGTTGTGCCGACAAATAGATGGGTAGACGAACATGTTTAGGTGCGTTTCAAACTTGAGACTGGCCCAGAATTTATATACTTTATGGTGTTTTTTGAAGCTTGTTTCTACACCTTACTGAGGTATTGAAAAAAGAATTTCGTTTTGATACCCTATAATATTGACTAGACATGGTCGATTCTTCCATTTTGTGCTACAGCATCGCCCATAGAATCTGCGTTCAAATTTTTGTACATTTATATGGGATAGTTTACGAGTAATGAACAAAAAACAAGGTGTTCTCAGTTTACATGGTGCTGTGGGTGTGTCCTTCGGCCGTTTTGATCCATTTCTAATACCAAATGCTATGTGCAAGAAGTGTCAGTATTTTTGCCAAATTTTAAGTTAATAGCTCCATTTTTGCGTTCAGGAGAATGTTTACAACATACATTACACACAGACGGACAAATGGACATATTTAAATCGATTTAGAATTTGCTTCCGATCAAGAATATCTATACGTTGTGGGGTCTCTGATGATTCCTTCTGGGCGTTGCAAGCGTTTTGACGAAATGAATATGCCTCTCATGATGGGTATAAAAAAAGGGAATGGTAAACAAATGAACAAATAAATAGCGTAAAATATCTGCGGTTTTTAAATAATATAAACAAAGCGATACGATATTCATACCCAGATACGCAAATGTAAGTGAAATTATTTATACGGACGCTTGTGTACGAATGCAAGATGGAAAAATTAAATTAGACCATGACAACCTCAACCTGGAATAAGGTCACAACCAGTTACAAATATTTTATGTGGTATGCAGAGTATCGCTCATACATGCATGCACGCACGTTCACGTGAACATATACCCACTTGTCTTGGACTCTAATAGTTTTCCCTCACTTCTTAGTTACGTACGTACATCCGATAATCGGAGAAAATTTGTATAATAATTTGTATGATAATCAATTTTACAACTACTTTGAGATATGAATCCACACACATTTTTGAAAATTGATTGGTCACTAAAGTTTTTTTACCGAGGCTTTAGCCGGTAACGATGAACTTCTGAACTTCTGATGAGCTTCTTGGTAAATCAATTAAATTGAAACCCTTTAGAACAAGACATGCATAGAAAGATGACTTGGTTGACTGTTATTGAAAAAATCTACGCAAAGGCTTTATGGATTCCAACAAGAATAGAAAAGCGTCGACGAACTGATTGAGAGAAGTATTCATATACTTCGTACTTCATGTACGTTTGAATGCTACGCATCGAGGGGCACGATTATCTTGCCTTCTCGTTTTGTTCAGGGCACCAAAAATTCACGACTTTATTTCTTATTTCATTGCGCCAAAGACACTTAAGTGCAAACGTCGAAATTTCAAGTCTCGTACATTTTACATGAATGTAAATACAAAACTAAAGTGAACAACAAAGAAATATAAAACCGTAATAGTCGCAGTAAATAAATGTTGAATCCTTATTGATGAACGCATAAACATGTGTTTTCAATACATTTATTACAAAGTGCGTGATACGATATATGGTACAAACATCGAATTTAATATACATTAAATTGCCGAGAAAGTATTGCGCCGTGATGCCATAAAATTTCGTTACTATTAGAAGAGAATAGAAGAAGTCAGAAAGCAAGGAATATTTCCTTACATTCGGCCTTGAAAGCTGTTGGAAGCAGGTGCAGGTTTCACGTGTTGCCCAGTAAACATGAACGCTACGTAACCTTACATTTCCGAATTCTAAATCGAAGGAGACGTGAAAGACATCCAACCACTGCGAACTGGCTACACGAGAACTCAGCCCAAGACTTAGGCATTCTCTACACTGGCCTTTCGTTACCTTGCTGTAAAAAAGTTCACCCCAGGTTATAGCCACAAATAAGCGGCATGTTTTTCCTCTCTTATTAAACTATTTGCCTAAATAGTTGGGAAACCAAACGATGTGTCGATATCTCATACTGCGCCGTACTTAAGGGCAATATAATGGCGTCTTTTCAGGAACTTCTACTTGCGGTACGAAAATAAGTTCTACCACTAACTAATCCTTGTCGCAAGAAGATCTTGGCGGTTGACTCTATTCCAATGGTGCCTTGCAAATGTAGCAAACTTTGAATTGTGCAAAGCGCAATATTCACTGCAACTGTTTGTAGCGAGCGACCAATTACAGAAAACGGATATTATACCCACAGAAAATCTGATTGAGACTCACATGTAAGCAATAATGATATTGACTTACAATACATCACTGAGCAGTGATAAACCGTGCGGAGAAGGAAATAAAAATTTCGAGGAGCTTTAGAAACGAAATAACTTCAAGCCATTTCTAAGGCGATTGATGAGAAAAAATAAAAACTGAATAATCTGCATAAACAATGCATAAAAGAAGAGATGGTCTTACGATACCCAGGAAGGTTTACCTTTACGTTTTGTGAAAATAAAATAGTTTGACGGGCAAAGAGGGCTATGAGCATCTGCGGAAAGATGTTCATAATTGAAGCGACTAAAAAGAAATAGGGGCAACTTGTGTAAAAAAGGGGCGTGGTATAATAGAAAAATCAAAAAGTCAGTTCTTTTATATCTTTTACCAATCGGTTAGAAATTAAGCTACATTGGAAGGAAGATTTGCATGCACATGGCCGACTTGGATTCTCAAGTCCTGATCGAAAAGAGTCAGCTTTGCATCATATGTACACATAAGTGAAAATGTTGTTTATTTATGTACTGTAAGTGTATTCTACAATTGAGCCTCGAAGGGCTCATTATTTTTTAGATAAGCACTTATAATCTCTAATACATTTAACCGTGCTCGATGTAGAGGGTTGTCACAATAATGCAATTGCTGTGATGTATTGATAAAATACAAATAAAATTGATGTTAATTTATACGGGAGCTTATCATCATTATGATCATCGTAATCATCACCTCACCAGTGTACGTACGTATCTCGCACAACGCAAACACAATTTTATTTCACATTTTAACATTAACGTATGATAACAAATTATTATGTGTAAATAGGCACACAAAAGCACACATGTATTCGAGCTACATACAGCTCGCATATAGCAGCATGTATATGTATGTGTTTAGGGATGTAGATAGATAGACGAATGTATGAACGGTTGGCAGAAGTAAGGATGTAAAACGAAGGATTTCCACAAATCAAATGATCCCACAATCGTAGACGTAGAGAGTAAGTCGTAAGGGAATTAAATCCATGTCTGTACGCAATTGCTCTATATTTTGTTGTTTCAACAAAATGCAGCTAAAGATTTTTGTATCACTCAAGATTTTTTTGCTGCAGGCGAAGGAAAAAATTCAGTCCCAAAAGCAGCAGAAACAATAACAACAACAACAATCACATTAACAACCGGACATGATGATGGTAATCCCCATGATTATGACTGTTCTCTGTATTTGTCCCAAGTATATATGTATGTGTATATGTGTAGATATATATATATATATATGTGTGTGTATATAAGTATATTTATATGTATTTCTCTAATGCTCTACAGTTCATACATGCATTTATCATTCTCTGTGAGCGTTCACGTTGACGTATTCAGCAACAAGAGAGCAGCAAAACCACAGAGAAAGATTTCCTTTTCTTTCATTATTTCCCTCTCCTCTCTCCCCCCCACCCCTCTCATCATCTTCGCCAATCTAAAAATATATATGTAAGTTTTCGAAAGTTTCCATCATTTTTCGCATTGCATTGCTTGTTCAAGTTGTAGAATTTGGTTTTAGTGTAAACAAATCGTTTGGATTGTGTGCGTTCGTTATTTTCTGTTTTTTTTTTCTTTTTTTTGGCATATTTGCGCAAATTTGTGTTTGTCAAGAGTTTTAACGGTTATATGTCACAATGATGTGCAGATTTTTTTTGCTTTTTTTTGTATTTGAATTTGAATTTTTTGTTTCTTCTTCTTCTTTTCTTTTTTTTGGGTTTTTCATTTTCTATTAGATTTACAAATGCCATCATTTCTTCCATCATACAATGCATACCGTATTTGTAAACGCAAAGCACACAGCAACTATTCGACATATAGTATGTATGTATGTATGTATATACAGACAGAGAACTGTTATGGCAACAGTAACCGAGTTTCAGACATAAAAATATCCATTATTATCCTTTTGTTATAAATGATGCTAATACGTCATGTTATGAGTTGTTACCACTTTGCTGTTGTTCACAAACACTCTTGCAATGCCATGCTTTCGCTCATTCATTCAGCTTAACGTTACCAACGTATGTATACTGATGCTTCTGCTTCTGCTTCTGCTTCGGCTATAATACTTTTGCTGATGTTTCTTTAAGCAGAAGCAAACGGTTTCATATTTATATGTGTGCGTGCATACATAAACTCGCGTATAAACATATAGCAATATTTTTCATAGACCAAGAATATATGTTATGTGAGTTATTGCGCTTATGCAAGTGATGTACTTTTCCGACGCATACTCACAAATATTTTATTGCAAACTCTGTTGTTCACACACGCTAGACAAGTGTTTATACGTATGTGCAACATTACATGTTACGAATATTGTATATATTATATATGTTATGTTGCATATGCATACAAATATAAACATAAGTCCACTTACACACATGTGCACACATAAAAAAATATTCTTACACTCAAATACATATACAGGATTTTATTACAACTTCATATACGTACGATATCTTTACGTGTTTTCTTCAAAAAAAAAAAAAAAAAAAAAAAAAACAACAACAATAATATAAATAAAAAAAATAAAGAAACACTTTTACGCATCATGTAATCGTATATACAGTGCTTGATAAATGTCTACATCTACGCTGCAAATAACACAGCAAACGAGGATAGAGGGAAAGAGCAGCATTGCGGTATTTAAAAAAAAAAAAACTTTATTGCTAGTCTTGACCTAGTCGTCAGCTCATTGTAAGGTCGCATGGACGTATGGACGGACAAATTTTCCTTGTGGAAAAGACCTGTGCCTGGAATACATCTAACATATCGGTCAATAATTCTCGGAGCTAAATAAGAACAACACATCTTTTTTTTCCAAAGGTGAACACAATCCAAAGGATTAAAGGTTTTTTTGACATTTGGACGCCTTTGTTGCAGTATTACTTGTCAATATATTTTATATTCCACAATAGTTTCATCATTCAAGTTCGAACTTATTTCCTCGGTTTTTGAAATTTAGAGGCAGATAATAATCACTCAGGGGCATGTCTGGGGAATGCGGTGGACGAACCAGCTATTGAAAATTATAGAATATTGCAATCGTCTTTTTTTTTGGATGATTAATCACTCATCGAATGTCCCTTATAATACGGTGAAAGAGATAGAGAGTTACCGCAGCCCTGTACGTGTGTGCCCCATCGGTCAGTGTTATGCCTTTAACGGCTGAACAGTCGATAAAGCTGCGACCAAGTATACTCTATCGCAGGGAGCTTTTAACATGCGAGCATAGACTTGGCAATCGCGGTTTTTATCTACTCGGCTGGACTTGCTCTCGACTTGCAAATGAAATTATCTGGAACGACGGAAAAGACCACGGAAGGTAGATGGTTCTGAAGACGGATAATACGATTAAAAAACAAGAAGAAGGAGCAGGTTGTTATGCGATATGCGGACAACTCCACGATGGGCATAAATCTTGCTCAATGAACATCCCTGTGCTGAGCTTTGCCCGGTGAGCATCCATACATAAGCTCAGTACAGCTTACCTTACAATGATGCTCAGCAAAGATCAAGAAGTTGTGAATTTTGCTTTTGTTACTGATCTTGACTTGCAACAATCTCGAATACTCCTGGAATACTCCTTTCCTTCCGTGCTGGTTATAATAACACTCTACTTGAATTATATATACTCGTCATTGAAGGTTTCCTTCTAATTGCTGTTTACTATGAATGTGAAGACTTCTTCTTTGAACAGAATGCAGGGCGTGATGGTAAACTTCAGAATGCTTGAGCATTTTAGCTATACACTGTATGCACGTTAGATCCATAAGTACGTATGTAATAGAACAAGACATGGCAGTCGGAATATTATGAAAATTCGCACATAAAGCTTTTCAATTTAAAAACTCTACTTAAGCATATACGTAAATGTAAACGTTCGCTTTTCCGACTCCTTCACTTTTATGTGCAAATTTTTATGTGCAGCAACTCAATCAGTACGTACTATAAGCGCGAACGTTGTGTTACAATATATCTATAATAGCAACAAATCCGCAATGAAAGCAGTGTAAAAATATGTACTTAAGTCCTATTAAAATTCGTTGCAAAAAATATTGAAAACAAATGAAAAACAATTATTATGAAAATCTGTTAAAGTTCACGTAATGTAAAGAGGAAACATCAAAATGGCAGAGTAACAATCATTTCATGGGTTCTACGGTAAATGAATGGTTGCGTTAATAATCCCACAAGATATTGTGTAGAGACGACGCTCGTATGAGAAACTCTTTTAAAGCAAACATTTGTTATCGTTTAAATTATTATTATTTAACACTCAAAGAGTTTTTCGATTATTGCTTAAGCGTTATTGCGTAATGCTCGCTTATGTAAAGAAACGTCATAAAAGAAAGAATTGCTGATGATCGTCATGCCTTTCCATGAACAAAAGTCTCGAAACACCTGGGCAACAAGAGATGAGTTCGATTGCATGTTTCTACGTGCTTGCCTCGCTGGACAGTTATCAAACGGACAAAGAGACCGACAGACAGACAGATAGGCCGACAAACTTAGATTGATAGAGAAAATGCTTCTGGATTGATCGGTATAGTGAAAGGCGGCTCTTTATTTCAAGTTAACAAATTTAGTCCAGCCCGTACCACAGACATAACAACTTGCAAGACTAGCTAGCATTTCCATATTTCATTCTTCCAACTAATTAAAATGTTCAGAACATGAAAGTTGAATATCGCCAGAATCTTCTTAATATTGCATGAATAGGATTCGATTGTTTTCATTTCCCTCAAAGTACTAGAGAATAAAACACAGAATCCTCGTGGAACCTTTTATGTCTATTGTGGCGTATGAGTAATGAAGAGAAAAATCGCAGGTTTTTTATTTTGTATTGTACGCGTGTCTTTTCATCGATTTAGATTATTTTCAGTATCAAGTTGCGTGCAAGAACATGCAATTTTTTTTTTGGCACATTTTAGTCGGAAAGAAACGAAATTCTGAAGAAAGGAGAAAACCGAGTACATATTCATTTCGCGTCACCTGGGCCATGCAACTGGTGACTGGCGAAAAGATTAACAAGAATTGGTAGATGTAGCGAATGTAGCGGAAACACGGACTAACGGATTAATGGATTGAAAATGTCGCGATGCATTTAGGTAATCGTAGCTTGCTTGGAAAAGGGTATATTAGCAGAATATTTTCGGAAGGCAAAGTCCTTCATTTGTGCAACGAGGGTAACCAGGTTTACTACAGACATTACACATGCAGACAGACAGACGGACAGATGGATATGCTTAAATCGTTTCAGAATTTGATTCTGGTAAAAGATGACAAAGTAATCGTTGTAGAGTCTCTAAGGCTTTCTTCAGGGTTTTGGAAACGTCATTTATAAAATGTATCTCCAACCTTTGGTGGTGGGTATAAAACTTTGCTCTGTTTGCTACCAAATCAAATAAGTTATCCAAACGACCGGTCTTATGCATAATCATAGCATACAAAGCAGCTTACTGTGTGTACATGAATTCCAAAAGCTCAGAGTTAAAATAATGGATATTTAGTACGCCGTTCAGTTTACTCAGAAATTGTGAAATAGGAATACACGAATGATGGCCGCATTGAGCAAGTAACGATTTATTGGCATCAAATGAATTGCATCGCAGGGAGGAGGATAAGTGTCCAACAGCAATAATAAGTAAAAATAGTAACCATTAGAATACCGCTTCAATCAAAACAAATTTGTAAAGGTAGTAAGGACGAAGTAACGTTAAATTTCATTATGCACACACAGCTTACTAAAGCAATTGAAATTTGTTGCCTAGTAGTGGAAGGAGCATATGAAAAGTAATAATAGGCTTCCGGACGTTTTGCTTATACGTACTTTTATGAAAACCCGTCAATTTGGTGGGTAAATTTTGTGAGTCATCGTAGTCGTGAAAATAAAGATAAGAAGCTGAAACTCGGCAGAGACATGCCTTGACTGATTCAAAATACGAAGCTGTGAAATGCCCGTGATGTGTTGTCGTACGCGCCTACAATGCAGAAGAAACTAAAGCTACCTCAGAAAATACTGACCACTTTTTGAAATTTTTCACCTAATACTTTCGGTCCCGTGAATACCCGTGAATTTCTAAAAGGTCGCTACCCAAATGCATGTTCGGTGCAAAAGTGACTTTAATCATCGGCTTACTACGTCTATAATTAACGACAACATTTTAATTCCAACTGATTCCCAATTTATTTCCCATTTATTCTAACGTACATTAGCGTTTTCTTCACCCAATTACAATTAAATTGGATGGGAATCTTTTCATACTTTTGAACACGAAGTTATTTTCAAAAACTTGCGACTCAAATGTTTATTAGGCTGAACTTCACGTTCAGTGCAAAAATGACTCTAATCGGTTTACTAATGTGTTCGCAATTAGCGATAACATCCAGGTCAAAGTGCATTAGTTTGACTGAGCCATAGGTGGGTACTATGTAATGCGTCAACAGTAATGCAGAATTTATGTTTTCGCTGTATCGCTTTAGTGGTTAAATACGTATGCTTTTTAACCCCGCGAACTATTAACAAATTGTGTGGGTGTCATAGGCAGAATGTTATTCGATTAGCATACGACACATTTTGAGCGTAAGAATAGTGTTGATCCACTAAACCGTTTAGAGTGCAGTCTTCAGCTTCAAGTCAATCCTCCGATGCACATTTATTATTATTCGATGGATCCACCACTTTTAGGAAACGAATTTATTTACTTACAACTTAATTCTATATCTTTTAGTTCGAACATGAATTGATTTCTGGAAAATTATCGAATCAACCTTACAAGTGCATCGATACAGTAAATGTAGGAAATATGAACCCGCCTGTGAACACTATGGTTTTCCGTGTTTTTTGCTTGTTCTTCGTAAAGGACACCACATGCATCCAATATTATAGAGTACGAAAATGTAGGTTTTTCCCTTTTTTAGGATCACGATAATGGGTATAAAAGACCGAATATGATTTTCTTACTTGTGAGAATTAAGAATGATTATGATTAGCATTAATGCAAAAAGAAGAACGTGTTCGTCTCATGTTATATGAAAGTAGCACCACACAGTAGCTCCGTTTCGAACCCGCCAACCCCTATAAGGTTTCCAATTCTCTCATAAAACAAATATAAACGAGCTCCGCATTGTCGAAGACGATAATTACACATTAAATGATTTGAATTCTCAAGGCGTTTAAAAGCATTTCAGTTTTCAAGAGATTTTCGCTAACGATTTTTCAATTTTAAGTGCATTTCGATGAAGGCGGTAGCGGATTCTAATAGAGTTCATTCTGATAAGCAAAGGTGGGGGTTCTCCTACGGCCGATTCTAACAGCCAGCGATGATGTTCTCATACCTATTAGAAGATGCAATGCAAAACGATTTATGTAATAAAAAAAAAATATATATTCGACACATCATCCGCATGTGTGTTAGAAACGGAAGCAAATTATTTGCTTATGCGTGCACGCAGATGTAACACTTGGGCTCCGCTGTATGCTTGTACACGTTTCTTTAATAAAACAAAGGAAAGGCAAACAAGGTCCACTTCGAAAGTATATTATGGTTGCGTATATTTGTGCGTTTATATGGTGGTGCTTGTGTTACAGGCATATAATGTTTGCGTTTCTCTAATAAAACTTGAAAAAGAAGGGAAAAACTGTCAAACCTTCAACCAATCAAACGTTTAACAACTTGAAAATTATTGTCATCTTTTTCTTGGACTTTGCGCTAATCACATAGATCTCACTACGTTTAAAATCTTCCCTGCGTATGTATAATGGAGATTAACATTTAGATGCATGGTGCAGGGTCGCTCCAAATCAAAATTGCTCGCGGGAATAACTAGCAAATATCATTATAATGATTCTTTCACTTTCCCTTTTCCCAAAGAGGTCTCCTTTCAAAGATGCGCTCCCTTTTTCTTTCTCTTCATTTTAAAGTGATACACGAAAATTATATAAGAAAAATTACCTTTAGATACACCTTTCATTTACTTAATTGAACTCAAATGTGGAAAATAAATTTAATTCGATTCACTCTATAAATAAAGTCTGAATCGATTAAGCGATTAAGCCACAGATTCCTTCAACGATTTTGGAAATAAGTGATTGAATACTTTTCTGCTCCAAGATCATTTTCGCGTCGGACCTATTGTCTTCCACCCTGGATCAAGTTCTGGAAATTGCTATTTCAAGCGATCGGCATTAATGGCTTCTATGTCGATCGCTTGCTTGGTTGGCCCTGATTATCAAATTTTTGGTTGTTGCCAGCGGACTCAGAGAATGATTTGAGTGGGTTTTAAACTCTTATTGCTTTTATGCAAGGAAAAATTTGAGAATAATTCAGGCTATAATATGCTTCAGCTTGTTAAAAGTCATTATTGTGTTTAAAAAAAAAAAAACAAAGAAAAGAAAAATAAATACAGTTCTCTTCTCCTTTTTGCCTATCGGGGGACAGTTATGTTATATACTTTTTCAACCAAGAACAAGCCTTTAGAGCAGCTGAGAAGTTTATATATCCAAGCAACGTAATTTTGCACTCGACGTTGAATTTGTCAAACAACGCGTCCGTCTGACTGGCCGATATGCGCTATAGTTCTTGTGTTGTTGACGAAAATTTCTGAGATTTTTTTCGAAATGTTTTCAACTTTCTTCGGGATCTTACACACACACACACATAAAAATTCTCAAAGTTGATTTCCGGAATTAAACGAGGAGCATTTCATTCAGTTTTTGGAAAAACAAATTGAGTCTATCTATGAAAGTTGAAAGTAGACTGAAAAACACTGTACTTGCGACTAACACAATTCGTAGACTTGCATTTCGCTGTGAATTCATTCACACTTATATTGAGTTGAGTGTTCTGACTCTATTTAAAATACCGCGAGTAAAGGAAAAGCGGCGTAATAACAGCAGTGTTGACTTTGCTGTTTTGAAAATGAACACGATGTTTTAGTGTAGTGTGCTCAGAAATGGGAAAATTTGTGGTATTTTGTTTATTTAGGTGTTGTCTTAGTGTCATGAAGTCTCTAATGCGGTTACGCAGTACTAGGCGAAAGGGTAATATGTGTTATTTATGTGCATATGTACGTTACTCCGTTTACGTAAAACGTAGACATGACATGTCACCTTGATGTTTATACAGTAATATATATCTACTTAGCACTTGATGAATGATCGTCCATTCAAAACTTTATTGTATTCATAAGAGCAATTGAAAATTTTGTTGACATCAGCCAGACACATTTGTATTGTGACTTATACATAAGTGTATATGCATGGGCATATGTGCCGGCGTGTGCCCGCATAAAATATGCAAATTGTATCCGTGTGCAGTTCATTGTCATTTATAACCATAACAGTTATGTGCTGTATTTTGTTCTATTATTATTGTTGCTGTACTCTCGTAAACGATATAAAGGAGCTCTTGTGCCTTCAAATCAATGCAATCATTGAACTTTAAACTGTTAAACAAAAGGTTTTCCGAGTTTATTTTCAAAGGACGTCCTTTTCATTTTGCACAATTGTAGTAATTTAGTTGCAGGAGCACAAGCGTCATTTTTTCCTATGCAGCCATAGAGAAAAGTAGGTTAAATGTTTTCATTGATTTCAAATTATCACAATGGATGCAATAGAAGATCTCTACCTCCTATATATGCATGCACATACGTGCATAAACATTTACATTTGGGTTGACTGAAAGTCAGAGACAAGAGTTGTCATTGTTTTAGGAAATAATTGAAAAAGTTTTTTTTATTTCATTTTTGTACTTTTTGTTGCTTTCTGTGTAGACGATAATGAAAGATTCAAGTTAACGACATTGTTCTTTCTATTGGTTTCACCATTTCAGCTTGAACTAATAACATCGGCATCGATAGTGATTTTATTTTTATTACAATCAATGTGTGGTAAATTTCACTAACGAAACTCTATGAATTCTTTATAACGAATGATAAACAATGTAAATTAGTTTTTGAATGATTGAAGAGCTTCATTATAATTTCGTTGGCAAAGTTGCAACTACTCTTGTCCATTATTCGCCTATAGTTCGAAACGGTAACATTCTGCGCCAGCTTCTCACACAGCAACCTAACGAATATTTTGCTAAAAACAGAAAGTTTATCGATTATGGAGGACGTTCCACATTAATGTTCGCTACAATTTATTTTCAAAAGTTTATATACGAATTCATTCGACTTTGGTCGGGGTTAAATTTCCCATCCTTTTAGTAAGACAACATTTTCTTAACTCCTTCGAAGGTGATGCTAACAATTACCGAGCTTAGCAAATGGGAAACACTCTTCACCGGAAATTTTCAACAATAGCTGAACACAAGCTTAAAAGCTTAAGATCTTTCAAATCAGATCGTCATCTCAATCCAACTAGTAACTGATCAAATATACGGAGCTTAGTTTACTTTAATCAATTTGGTCTTTCTATTTCTCTCTTCCAGGAGTTCATTAATGACCTGATGTGCGTAACAGAAAACACTATCTACTGATTTGCAGCCGACAGCACATTATGTCACTCGTTTCCCTTTACTAAGACACCATGTAGCAAAGAGCTTAATATAAACTTCGCAAAATTATCTGAATGGGGTCAGATAAATATGGCAAACTTTAACGCCACCGAAACGAGCAGAAAAAATGATGAGCAACCTCTGTACTTCATTCTAGAAAGCTCGGCAGCCCTTGATGTTATTGTCATGAGTATACAAAATGATGTTCACTGGAGACAACATGTGCTTGAAATGTCGAAATATGCAGTCAAGGCTCTGAGTTTTTTAAAGCGATGCAAAAAATACTTCCCAACAACCGATATCTGCACCATTTATGCCACCTATGTTCGGCCAAAGTTAGAGTATAACGTGACCGCATTTAGCGAAAAACTTAGATGCTCGTGGGTGAGGAAAGTGTCTCCAAAACTCTCGCTTCCAGTGAGTTCTCGAGTTACCTGCATACCAAACGACACACTACCGCGACTCGTCGTTCTTCAATCTTACTGCCCACCTTTGGAACAACTTAGGAGCACTAGTCTTTCCCATGGTACATGACGTTCCTATATTTAGGTCGGACTTGCCCCAGTGCTACTCTTTTAAGGATTTGCTTTTAAGCATCATTACAATTCCGCCAATTTTGCAAATTAACTAACCGAAAGTTGTCCCACCAATAAGATTTTTTAAGTCGCTGTCTACTTTGGAACAAGCTAACTGCAGTGCTTTTTATCACCGTTCCATATGTTTTCACTTTCTAGTCGAACGGATGCAAATTCTGCTCTCATCTTTCTTTTTTCTCTATTTATAATACTTCCCCAACTCCGTCGCACCCGTATACACTGGGCGACGGCACCTGAAAGTATCCGGTTCAATATAGAAGAATCAAAAAGCTGTCTGTGTTTATTGACAGGCTGTTGTTCAACTTATATCAATGCATAAAAACAGGGATGTCGTTTACGGCTCTGCGGTTTTTCTTGCTGAAGGCACGGAAATGATTAGGTTGACTTGGAGTGAAAACGCAGCAAGCTGACAAACAATTACAAAGTGATTTGCGAGATTTTGTGCAAGAAATTTTTGTCTTGAAAAGGATGAAATTCACAAATGTGCGCCCATCGCTAACAGAAACAAGCCAAGAAGCGATTTTAACTTGAGCTTAATTTGAGTTTCCCTATCGATTACGAAGTATTCTTCGGGCCTGAAGATGAATGAAAATTCATAAGCTGCTCAATAAGTGGCATGAGACCATACATAAGAATGGCGAATATGGTGTAACAAGTAAATGTTAAATTAAGTGGAATTTTACCAAAATACAATTAATTTCTTGGTAAACCTAATGTATATACAAACTTACTCCAATTCCACACAATTCTATTTGTTTGTTTGTTCTTTTCTCGTTTGTCGCAGGAATAGAAAAAACTAAAAAACTAATATTTAAACTAAACGTATATTTTAGGGATAATACTGTAGGGCCTGTATAACATTTACGACTTCTACCCGATATTATAATGCAACAGGGCAAGGTGTAATTTTCCACAAAAGTATTCTACAAGAATATGAAAAATTGGCCATGTCCCCGCCCACAATATTATGGAATACGCAAATTTTTAATATTCCCTTTCTTTCAGGCTTTTATAGAGTAACGGCGATTGGCATAAAAGATTCGGTCGCAACCGAATGTAATTTTCTTACTTGTTTCTTTTTCGATGTTATCTTGTACTTTGGCAAGATTCAGATGAAGAAGAAATTAATGAGGAAAATATGTGATCGTTGCATCTACCTTACGTTTGCCTGATTGAACAATCGTGAAACTTAAACTTAGACTTTCCTCCTTTCGTCCTTTCGTCCTCTCGTCCGCCCGTTCTTTTGTGTGGCCTTCAACGCCCCACCTTACAACGTATTAACACATAACGAAGTGCAAACATTAAAATAGATTGCTTGGTTTTTTCCACAAATTAGCTTAACTCACTTTCGAAATAAGCGATTCACTTATGCAACTTATGCGTGATTATTGCTCTGAGCAATAAATATACGACAAATTAAATGAATTCTCTTTAATGTCTGTTAGAAAAAGAAGGAGCCCCTCACTTACTTTTCGTTCGTCTCTCTCTTTTTCTCCTTTTAATTTGCCCTGACCTTTTGCTGCCTGAAATGCAAAGCGAACTTAACTGCCTTACACTTGTATGTAGATAATATTCATCATTCTTTAAGTGAAATTTTTTTTATGTAGCTCATCTTAATTTAGTCGAAATAATAACACTGACATCAAAATGCACTCATATGCGAACCAACAAACTTTCAAAGTAGATGCTGCTCGAAATACAGGGTGATTGATAAATTTATAGGCGTTAGCATCTCCATGCTGAAATGGACAATGATCGAATGATTGACGAGAAAATAAGTAGATTGGCGTCAAGGTGTAAAGACACCAAAGGGAAAACTGTCAGATGATTAATCCGTAAACATTCTTTGATTTTAAATTTCAATTCATTTATTATAGCAAATGTACTTAAAATACCGGGTACTTGATGCTTTTTACAGTTTTACTTTATTTATTCATCTTTATTAAGGCCTTGTTTATATTTAGGCAATTAACGCCTTGTGTCATTGGTCATGTGACCGAGAACGCTGGAAGTGATTTTACTGTTCGTTGGCGACAATACAACCAACTTTAGCATATAACTCAGCTGGAAAGAAAAATTTAAACTTCAGAAAAGATTCATCAAATAATGGAAATTAACCAAAAAGTTCTTGTGACTTTATTGAAAAAAAAAAAAACTATAACATTGTTACTGGCGATATAAGCCTGAAGATATAGGACTGGAGAAAGGTCGTCATCCACCAAACGTCTTCGACAAATCAAAAAAAAAAAAAAAAAACTACAATAATATGACTTTTTTTTCGAAAAAGCATGCATCGTATTGGAAACTCATAAAGGCGTGAATATGAGAAGAAATCAAAGAAGATTTGGGTATAAATAATAAAAACCTGTTTTTCGAAACATTTTGTTCATCATGATGCCCGCAGCATTCTATTCAAGGAGACTGGCCGTAACCTTAACGTTCACGAATCAATTATAACGAAGTATTTACAAAAGACTGACACGGTATCTATGATTACATACATATTACAGCTTATGGATTAGATCTGTTAAAAAATAGAAATAGACTTAAAGCGCTCTTTCTCTTAACTGTTGGCTGATGAGATATCAGCTCAGATATATCAGATCTATAGCAGGGCAAATATATGGCAGAATTTAACAGCTGGCAGATTCTGAAGAAGCCTCAGTTTTTTGCATAACAACCGAAAAGAGAGAGCAAAACGTCCTGGATGTCACGTAGGTTTGCTTGTAAATAATTCGCATTATTTGAAGTTTCCTCGCACCCTGCAAACAGAATACCATTCCCATATATATGCTCGTATACATGTATGGTTTTTTTTGCTTTGAATGCAAGCAGCTGAAGTAGCATTTTACGACAGAAAACATCTTTTTATATTACTTTAATATATATTTCAGTGTTACGTGGTACATAGAACTGAAAGGATGTGAATGCATACCTGTTAGTTAAGTACAGTATATATGTGGATATATATGCATATATGTAAGTACGCTCGTGTTACTAGTACTCAGTGCATTTATGCAAGCATTTATGAGTATCTACAACAACAAAAATTTTTATTTGGGTTAATAGAGACGAGCAGCTGACATAGATATGTTTTTTTTGTTTTTTTTTTTCATTACAAATGAATCGCAAAAATTATAATATAATGAAATCAAAAGGACATTTTATGCCATGAGCCTTCAAAGAGCATTAAATATCTACACTTTAACGTTTTTAACTTGATAAGGCATTTGAACATAATTCAGCAGAATGGCGCTGCTGTCAAAATTAATATAATTTGTACGCTCTTTTCCCGTTTCAATGAATTTGACGAATGAATAAATCGCGACAGAGGGGGCGATGGCATTTAGTCTTTGTAACTGCAAGTCAATCTTATTGAGTATTCCTCAGCCAAAATCTATAAACATATTTCTTGCAATTCCACAACACTGGGTTACGCGGGGTACACTCTACACAATCTGCTACATACTGAAGTTTCATTTGCAATCTTCAAATATGCATCCTTGAGAGCTAATCAACCATGACGAAGCTCCTTGAATTCGTCTGCGATACTTTTGAGACCTTCTCTAAAGGTACATAAATCGACGTCACTCACATCGATTTTAGTAAGTCTTTTGACAAAATGAACCACAACTTATTGATATGAAAACTGTATGCTTAGGCTTTCCGTGCTCTTTAGTTAAATTTAATTGGCTTTGCTCGTGGCTTGAAGGCAGATCTTTGAAGGTACTCTTCGAACCATTTCAATCTATCGAGATTACAATTATTTCAGGAGTCTCTCAAGGCAGTCACTTGTGCCCCATTTTGTTTGCGCTTACATTGATGATCTGCCATCAATAATAAAATTGTCCCATATCTTAATTTACGCTACATTGCGATAAGCTTCTGTCGTGTGGTCACCTTCCTATCATTGGCATGTTGATTCAATTGAATCGGTGTAAAACCATTCCTACTAAATTTAGATTAGAATCCACATGTCCGTCTTCCACAGTACGAAAATAGGTTATAACTTGTATCCTTACGTAGGTACTTCCTTCCTGGTTAAGTTGGCAAATGCCTTTATTAATTCGTCGGTTTTGCTAAATAAGATTAACTTCCAAGTTCCCATTCGTCCGGAACTACCTTTTTATAAAACGCAGCCATTGTAAATGCAACTATAAACTTTTTAGCTCACTTATGGTTCTTTGTAAAAATTTATGTGAGGACCTACTTTCTTTAACGGACCGTCCATGTTCTGTCAAAGCTATTCTTGTTAATATCCATGTATTAGTAAGTTGTAGAGTTTTAGTAAACTCCTACAAGTTTTGTGCCCAGAAAATGGTTCTAAACATGATATTGGTTACGATACAAATGATAGTAACACTATGAACATATCTTGTGAACAGAATTTTCATACAGGCTTGAGAAAGTTGTGAATGAAAAATAACAGCCGCATTTGGTAAAAGATAAATAAATATTAAATAATAATAAAAATTGAAATCAAACCCATTTTTCTCAATTGCGAAAATAAGCGGCGGGAGTAGACTTAGTCGTCTTAACGACTTCTTCTGCGAAGAAGTGGCAAAAGGCTTTTGACAAATTGAATATTTTTATGGCACCAAACCCATAACAAGAGAGTGACTACTTAAGGAAAATTTGGTTAACTAATGCACAAATTTAACATTTCCAGTCAGTCCAGTGTATCAGTATTTTAAAGAAATTTTTTAAATCTATATAAAAATTACATTTAAAGCTTAAAAGTTTAGTTTTCCTTTGGGTTCTGTGAACTCTTCAATTGATACCTGGTATCTATCTTTCACTGTCTAGGGTACGAACATACGGTTCAAATGCAATAAGTGTGAGTAAAAGATAAACACAAAAGTCGGATGTCGATGATAAAATAATGTTTTTCACTTACTTAAGTCTTAATTAGTTAATTAAGGCACACAATACAGGTAATTAAATAGCATTTAGTTGAGATATTCATTTAATGTATCCTCGAATGTTTTCTGATGTCTTTTATAATTGAAAGAGCAAGATTTAGAAAACTTAAAACTGCTTACCTCCTAACCTTAATATATAAAGCAAATGTATTGCTTATGTAATCAATGATACATCGCCTGCCATTTCCTCACGACGCCATCCCATCGCTATAAATATTCTATTGTTGAAACCTTTTTATAGAGTTTTTTTTGAAATTAAACATATTAGATAAGAACGACGGCAGCAAGAATTATATATCTCACAGCACTTCAAAACGAGTCTCTGAATATACGGCATTATGTCGAGATTTGCCGTAAAAATGGCCTGATCGAATCCACTTTTAATAGGGCTCGACTTTCAGCATAATTGCCTCACTGCATTTGAGTCCATGAAAATGTCGCGATAATGTCGACATTTAGATGGGACACAAAAATACATGGGCGACATGGGAGGGAGATATTATTAGGTTTAATCATAACACCGACAAATTCCACGCTAACCGGTTCGGCGAACGTAAAAAGAACAGCTGGTAGCAACTTTTTTACAGCAATTAGCACACCGCCACCGTTCTTGTACACCCCATCGCCTTTGAAGTCTTGAAAATTCTGTCAAAAAATCTCCGCACAATTAACACTTGGTTTAAGCCAATTTTCAATTGGATTTTTCAACATCATAATCGCAGTCAATGGAATTGATACGTAAGTTATTAAGTTTTGTGTTGAGGCCACGTGCATTCTGGTAAAGGATGCAAGTGGATAAAGTTTGTCGCTCCTCGGAATGCATCAGTCTTATAAACGGAGTTCTCCTTTTGCGAGGTAAAAATTCTTCAACTAAAGCACTCGCAGGCCAGAAAAACAAATTTAATAGACGATCAAAGAGTGAGGGCGGCGTTAAAATTTTAAAGAACGATATTTCTCTGGGCTGGTCAGACTTAAAAAAATAAAAATGATAACATTCTTCATCTGAGCATCTGATACCATTTTCTTCCGGATGTAACTAAATATCATGTCCGTTGTTGTGTTCGGGAAATGACAGGAAATGAATAGAGCTTTACACCCCAAATGACCACATGTCTGGGCAGATGCACTAGTATGAGAAATCTGACCAGCTAGTTCAAGCTAACACACTGGATGCTGCTGGGCTGCAACGGACAACATCTGTAACATCATTAATAGTAGAAGTAATATTTTCTGCTGGAAGATGAACAGTCCGAACTTGGTCCGATCAAAAAATGCCGGTGTAACAAATTTCGAACTTACATGACAGACAGACGGACAAGCTTAGATCGCTCCGGAACGTTATTCTGTATCGATCGGTATCGTAAAGCCTTTTTCGGTATCTTAAGGTCTGTTGGGCGTTAGATATACCCGCTTAGAACTTGATCTAAGTAATGTAGGACGCAAGACTGACTGAATACTGACGCAACTGCCAACTTTAAACGCTGGCGGATTTTTGTCATTACCTAATCGCTTGAGTAAGCATGTCAACGTTTTCAAATTTTCACTAAAAAATCCAGAGCTAACTGCTATTGGTCGACTTAAAACCTTCAGTAATTATATTAATTATAATTCTTGGTTCACTTGTTTACCAACCATTGATGAACGTTGTCTAAACATACGTCATATGTAAAAAATTTAATTGCATTTTATTGCCCGCAATAAAAATAAACTTCTGATTGCTTAATCCAAGCAATAATATCAATATTGCTGGCATACCTCTCCACCATCGTAAATATATTAATTGCATTATGTTTGTATTGGCAACGCATCTCAAAGGCCTTAATTAAAATGACGACACATATTGTAATTGCGATAAAGTAAACACGGGTTTTTTCATCGCTTGTCTTAGCGGGCAGCATTTGACGTTCATAGTGACTTTCATTATTAGTCAAACAATGGCTATTTTGCATTTTCTGCAAGTGTTTTGAGTCCCGCGAGTTTAATTTTCACTTCTTTTCACGGGTAAAGAAATAAGTAATAGGGAAGACGAAGGCGAAAGACACTAAAATGAATGGAAACGTTCACATAGGATAAAGGAGAATTAGTCTATTCATGGGGCACAAGCAAGAGCAGAAAGTTTCGTGGAAGTACTTAATAGCGCTTAGAAGGACAATATACTAAATATCAAATGCATATGTTCGTGGTGCGGTGTTTAGTTGGCATCTGTTAGCTTTTTTTATATATATTTCCCCCCCCCCCCCTCCCCCCCCTAAGCTTAGAAAAAATTTGTTCGCTTGGCGAGAACATGTGTAGAAAAGTTGCAAAATATTTTGGTGATTGCAAACCAATCAGTTTTTATCCTGATTCGTTAGACCGCGCTAAGTAAATGTTTGCGTCAAATGCAATTCAGCATGAATGGATTCGTGGATGTCCCACTTTGAGCTTGAACGAAAGAGTGCCCGTAACCTTCGGTTTTTTGAGGATGAGGTGAGTTGGTGAGTTTTACCTTAGTTTAGTTGTGGACTATCACCATCAGCTGGAAAAATAACATGAGAACTGTGTTCAAGGTGTTCGTCGTAGCTTTCCCGACCTTGAGTTCTTCAACACTGACCAATGAACAAACAAACAGATAAACTGAAATATCACTAACAATTAATTCGATTCAAAATGATTTGCTGGTCAAAACCATTGTTATCTCTGGAATATTGACCGCTTATTTTTTGTTGTGACAGCAGCGGAGGGTGGTGGACGGATACTGCATATCACCGGGAACGCATATTTAAGATCCAATTAATCCGTCTCGAATTTTACTATCATTCTAAGAATTTTGAATCTAAAAGAGCCGGTGACAGTTCAACAGTTTTAAGGTCAGTTTATTGCATTTTTGCTTTTCTTCCTTAAGGGGCTTACGTTTCACTGTCCGTGCAAAAGACGAAGAAACAAGAAACATCTTTCAGCTAAGAAGTGCATAGATACTGAATGCAGGGTATTTAAGCAACGAAGCGTGCACAATTTTCTCACTTATTAATTGTTTAATTTAAAAATGTGTTTTTTTTTTTTTTTTGCTCTTTGTCACACATTTTGTGATCTAATGATCTGAATACATGAGGGAGTATTTGTGAAATACCACAATTCTGTGGAATTATGCAATGTGTCATCGTAAATAATTATGTGGTCGTAATTTTACAGGCACATGGGAAAAAATCAATTATACAATAAAAGCCCGGAGGATGAAAATATGCAGAGTGGAGAGAAAGAAAGAAAAAAAAAAACGACCACATTAAAAACTATTTATAATGTTTATCAAAACCAATTAACGATTCAATGACAACAATAATTTAAAAAAAATAATATAAAAAAAGCTCATTTAACTAATGAGAATCGTATTAAATGAGTTGCGAAGTCACACTTAGTGGGTGACCACGTATTTTACATGTACGTGTATGTCATGTTGTATGTGTATATATGTTATTGTCACAAAAACTTATGTACACTTAAACATTGAATGTGTTTTATGTGTTTAAGTAATAAATGACACACACACACACACACACACACACACACACACACACACACACACACACAAACACACACATTCATACATATCTAGTTATAATTACAGTGACACGGGATAACACGAGGATTTTTGACATTACGATTGTAAAGGTGACATTATTGTTATATGGATGATATACACTGAACTATGCATGATACGAACGCATACATAAGTGACCAAAAAACACAAATACAACTTGCATTCGGAAAAAAGAAAATAAGTTTTTTTTGCGTTCATACAAAAAATTATCCGCACAAAATAAGAGAAAAAGTAGTGAAATATGTACCGGGAAATAAATGACTGCCAAGTGTCAAATGTGTCATAAATCATTGTCAAGTACACGTTCATCAGAGATGATTTTGCCTGAAGGTATTGGTTGTCAGCAGCTTCAATTCTCTGCTTTATCAGTATAAAGAAGTTAGAACAACAAAACCATTACTGTCAGATGATATTATCAGACAGACGAATACTTAATGGTCGAAAGACAAACTGTTGTGGTTAGTGTTACATTCGTTTTAATGATCGTTACCGGAAAATTACTAAATTTTTTTCTTTCTTTTTGGTTTTTTTTTTTTTTTTGTATTCTTAGCTGCAATTTATGTAAGGTACGACACAACAACATCAAGGGAAGGGAAAAATGTTGTTTTAAGATGAAAATAATCAATTGCATTCTTAAAGCCAAAACAATCTTGTGTTATACATAAGAAGCATTAAACATAAACTCAGCGAGCAGCTTTTAAGATTTTTATAATGAAATTTTCTCAATTTATACTTAAAAAGAAAGTAATACTCTCTCTCTCTCTCTCTCTCTCTCTCTCTCTCTCTCTCTCTCTCTCTCTGCTTGATGAACTCAAAAGCTTAATGCGATTTTTTCCTTTCACATCAGACAAGTCCGCAACGTATAGCCGCTTATGAACTGTTGGCATCGTAGAAAGCTGGTTACTTTAACCCTAATCCGTACACGCGTTTTTATAACGAATCCCTCTCAATCTCTTATGAGAATCATGGGAACAATAAAACGCCAAAGCTATATACGAACATAAAATATTATACACAAGTCACATATATGTTGATTTCGAATTATGTACAAATAAGAAAACATTCAAGAGATAAAGCGAATTTACTTTTGGATGCAAGCGCTGCATAAACTCTGCTTCAGTACATAGCCCGAGGAGAAATGATCGATTGTGATTTTGAGATTACCGCTCTGAAATGCTATACATAGCTCCTCAAAGCATCTCTGCCATAAATTTTGTCGTCGATTTGGTCCTTCTTCTCCAAGGTAGTGGATTCCTTTTTAACTGTGAAACTGTAAAGCACATCGTGAAAGGATTCGTTATAGAAACGAGACGGATTAGATGTGAACTGATGAGCAACTTCAAATATGCAAATGTTTTTTTTTTTTAGACGACGATTTACCATTAGATACCATATACCACTTCTCTTAACGCGGTTATTAGTATAGCGACTTTTTAAAATAAGATTAATGAGTTTATCTATTAGTATACAAACTTTGCTACTCAAAGCGGAATATATGCATCAAAGATATGTTCGATATTTCGCTCATAATATCGGAAACGAGACATACCGATGAAAGTTTTTACACAGTAGAGTTTATGCTATTGTCGTCTTCCTCTTTTCTGTCCGTTTCTCTAGTATCCTCATGAATGCGAAAAGTAAAGTGTTGATACTCCCTCAAAATGTTAACTTCATAGCAGACGTCATTCTTCTGCAAATAGATCAAACCTGAGCAGGTACCTCTTAATTTTTATGTATTTCTTATTGCCAAAATTGAAAGATTGCTTTTAGCAGAAAACGCTGTCACAATTCTATGTTGAACCAAGTAAAAAGCTCTGTAGTGGACTACGGCCCACCATAAACTACCCCTCGTCACTCTACATTTATTCGTATGCCGAGTTTATAAAATAAATCGTTATGTGGGAATTGCTCGGAAAAGTGATCCGATCGGAACAATTTTGAATAGCTTCCGCTCTTGGGTCAAAACACGTCAGCATACCAAATTTGACCACAAGAAAACAAGACGGACAGACAAGCTTAGATCGACTCAGGAAGTAGTCCATCTCAAGTCAATTTGGCTTTTACAGAGCTCCCCATCAACTTAATATTCCTTGTACCACCTCGTACCAAATGGTTTACGATATAAAAAAAATATGGGGATACAAAATAAAATAATCGAAAAACTTCAGTTTAAAGTTTGGATGAGCTTCACGCTAATGTCTTAGTAGTTTATACGATACGCTAGTTTATCCTCTTCTAAAGATATCCATTTTGAAATGAGTGAAAGATTTGAGAACAGATTTTGTTTGAAAAATGCCATTTTCTAGCTCATTAAGGAAACTTGTAGTTTAGCCAGGAGACAACGTGAATTTCTGAATCAAACGCATACGCAACAATCCTCAAATGTGACCTTTCTTCGAATTTCGACAACAAATATAAGTGAGAAACAAATGAAAACATTATAGTTGGGCGAGGCCGCCCATTGAATACCCTTCATCACATTGTCTAACACAATTCCTATTTTTATTATAGAACACAAAAGTTATATCTTGTTTCCATATAAAGGCGTATTTTTCAAGTGCGACTTCATAGGAGAGTGGGCCCAAAACGCAGCCTAATTTAGTACAAGTTTGCTCCTTCCATAGGGCGGGATCCAAACATAGTCGTAGATGGTCCTAATTTTGTAGAGTAAATCTTCATCCCCAAATATGAAAACTTAGACTTTTCTGCTCTACAAGGGACAATTTTCGTGGAAATCCTTATTCGAGTAGAATCCAAAAAATAGGCCGACGTGGTCCAAATTTGGTACAGTTCATTTTTTTATATTAAATTATTATTATGATATAATTTTCATCATGAAGGATTGAAAGGTAGACCTTTTTGTCATATAAACTTCAGTTTTCGTTTCGTTCGAGAGGATTCAAAATATTGCGCGAGCCGATGCGCAGTTTTCGTACCAATTTAGAGTCCCGACATACTATTACTTAGTCGCTTTCGTCGAAATTCTGTGATTGTGAAAATTGCAGTGTTTTTCGATATAACGATTATTCAAAGTATGGTGTTATATGGAGACTGGTCGAAAAAGTGAACCAATCGAAACTATATTCAATACCGCTCGTCCTTGGGTCAAAACACGTCAGCGTACCAAATTTCACCAATATTTCTCAAAATTTGCGACTTGTTGCTTCAACATACACAAATTTACATATACAGACATCAAACGGGCAGGCAGACAAACGGAGAGATAGCACAGAATCGTTTTCTGCGTCGATTGGCATAATAAAAGCTGGGTCTATCTTAAGCGCTTCTGCGTGTTACCTGCGTCCGCACAAACTTAATATACCGTGTACCACAAGTGGTGCAGGGTATAAAAATTGATGTTTTCAACATTTGTCGACAAAACTGTCTAATAGTGTTTCGTCATTGTTCACTGCTATGAAAAATGTGGTTCGGCCATGGCAATTCTTTGAACCCCCCTCTCTTATGATCGTTCCTACGAAAACGGAATGTTTACATGGCAAAAGGATCTAATGTTGAATATTTCAAGGTGAAAATTGGTTCATAACAGTAAATTGACCACGTAAGTCTATTAGGACCAGGTAAGTCTATTTTTTGCATGTCATTGCATATGAAAATTTGTGCATGGTATTAGTTAGACATAAAAATTAAGAGGACCAAGTTTGAACAACATAGGTCTATTGCTTTGACCCCATTCTATAGGAGATTTTTCAAGAATAGTTGTGCCTCCAGAAAAAGATTTAATTCTTAATATTTTATGATGAAAATTGGTTCATAGGACCAGTTCAGCAAACAAATTTATGATGCGGCCTTTGGATTACATTGGCCTACACATTAGACCCCAGCATACATAGACAAGCTCTTACAGGGAGAGAAAGTCTAATATCTCGATTTCCAAGCAACCAAATTATGTTTGCTAAATTCGGAGCACAAGCTTTTTTCGAGCTTTCACGAAAGGTAGGCCTTTGCATGAAAGCAGTGTGTAATTTTTGTTATGTTATTACCAATGAAGTGAGCGAATAAGTGCACTAGGCGAAGTGGTGCAGGGTATTTGACGGCCGGCTACAATGTTATTATTTGTTTTTTTTCATCAAACTTAGCCAATACAAATTCAATTATGAACTGTTTATTAATCCCAGTTGGATTCTTTATAAAAATTTCAATGATATATATAATGTAACCTCATTAACGTATTCCTTGGATTTAAAAAAAAAAAAATGTCAAAATTCAATATCGCTTTGCGATTCGTTCATAAATTAAATAACGATGCTATGGTCAGTTGCTAAGCCTTCGCTTGTTTGTGTCGGTTTTGTGGTACATTTTCAGCTTCGATGGTTACGACCAATGGGTGTTTATCTGTATTTGTGCGCGTACGTTTCTTTTCTCTCTCTTGTTTATTCAATTATGCGTAAACAGATGTATATATATATATATATATATATATATATATATATATATATGTATATAAGGATTCTTGATAATTAACGTTCCCCCTCTTTTCACGTGAAAACTCTTTGTTTAATCTTAAGTTGCAAATTTATAGTTGAAGGAAGAACATAACTTTAAATATCCCGTTATTGTTAAAATTGTTCAGCATCTGAATTTCAGATTTGCAAGTAAATAATAATAAATAAAGACATAAATAAATAGCTAAACAAATAGATAAATGAATAAATAAATTAAAAGACTACGTGCTAGGATTTTCCAGGCAGGTTTTTACGTCTTGCAGATATTTTCATGAAAAACTGCCATAATTAATGATTTGAGTTTGCATGAATGCTTGTCGATTGTTGAGAAGTGCTAATCTGCTCAGTCGGCGGAATACTTCGCAGAAAAGGGGATCGATCACCATAGGACATCGAAATGTCACAATGTTGTTAGGTTCTCGTAACTTATTTGCAAATCGACATATAAGCAAAATATTTGCGAACGTCAAAGAAGTCGAGTCGAGTTAAGAGTTGGCTCGTAATATTCAAATGGACAAGATCAGAAGAATCGTTGTAAATGTTAGTCTCTGTATTTAGAATACATCCCCTAGAAATTTGAAATAAAATCTGTCCTATCCTAAAAGTCACAATTCAGTGATGGTGCGAACTTAACCTCAAAAGAAGTTGAATATAAACGTAAAACTCAGAAAATAGCATTTTTTCGTTACAATATTTTGTTATTATTTATACCTAAGTCGGAGTAGATGAAGAGTTCTAATCAAAAAATGGAAACGTGAAATATTTTATTTGTCAATTTGTCATTATTTTCTTAAATCGTTCAAATCGTTTTCTTATTAAGTAAAAACAAAATTATCACATAAGACTGTTTAGGTCAACCAGATCGTTCAAAGGCGTTTGATGCCATGGGTCAATAAATCAATGTTATGCCTAAATCTTAGCAGATCTTTAAATTTCTCCTTCCCAGCAGTATAGCTTGTCAGAGTAGACGACAGTGAGTTTACAGAAGACTTGAGCTTGGTGAGACTAAGACTCTGTTTTGCGCTCTCCTGCTCACAGGTGTTATGTCGATTCAGTAGGTTCACTCCTTTCTCCTGTAAACTTGGGTTGAGACCCGCTTGTCCCTTCGTCTCCTTTTTTTTAACATGGCGTTGCACTCAGGGTATGTCTTCGATTTATATGACACGGTGTTGATTCGAAAGCACCGAGAAAAGAGAGAGAGACCCACATGACAGCTTGGAAGCGTTTGAAAAGGGCAAGAAACAAAAGAAGAGGAGACTATTCAATAAGACCTAATAGATATTAGGCAGAATACTATGGCATTGAAACGAGTTAGTGCATACAACTTCCGAAAATGAGACGCTACGTGATTACATATTGAAAAATAAACAATAAAAAGAGAAAAGTAGAACTGGACCGAGTTGGTGCTGGGTCGGCACAAGTTGAAACGCCTCACACTCCACAAAAAAGAAAAAGTTTTGCGATGCTAATCGTCGCTCTGGTAATTTCAAGTGGTAAACAAACTGAAGTAGCACAGGTTGCCAAAACCTGACCGCAGCAATTCTTTCTACATCCCCTTTCTCATTTACCCGCAACAACATTCCTGATGTCTATTTTTCTTTATAGATTACATAGTAAAAGTGTGTCTGTAAGCAAAAGAAAATTTAAAATATCTTGCAAAATTGTAGCTAGCTATGTGTGCATTTATTGAAGCGTCACGATAATATTTCACAATATGTCAAACGATTTGTTGGTATGAATTTTGAGAATCCACTGAACTGTAGAAAATTATATATTTTTTTTTTTTTTGAAACTAGTTGAACAGCTCAATAGAACAGAATTTAAATTGCGGGATGCTATATAGGATGCACAATTAATTAATTACGTCATCGAATAAATGTTTCTATGTCTATGCAGTATACGTCTCTGAGAACGTTTATCGCACACACTACAACTTATTAGCAATAGACGCAGCTTTAGATTTGATTTATTTCAGTAATATGAGCACCTTCAGCCCATATACATACATACAAACATGTATATACCAGTCTCTCAGTTATTGCAGATAAACTCCTTGCGTCAAATAGATGGATTGTGATAGCCAGACAGAAGCTGGATAGATGCTATAAGACACATATATCCTTGATCAATATCAAATTCTGAATCGATATAAGCATGTGTGTCCGTTCGTTTGTACGCCTTTGTTTGTGACTATGGCAAACATATCCAACGGATACAGCGATAAAAACTTCCCTGTAAATTGTACAGATGATCTGACGGTATTTATAGGAAAATATCTATATCTCTCTCTGTACTCTAGCGAGTATTCTTAAGATGAAAATGATGATGAGTACAACAGATTTGGCTACAACCGAATATCATTTTTTATTGTTTCCACTTGATTTGTTAATTATCTTATTACACTTCTTTCTCTCTTTATTGCCCTTTCAATATTGTAGGGCTATAAATTGGATCACACTGTATTAAGTCTTGAACGCCAAATTCTAGTAATTTTTCATTTAGTTGCAATCAATCGTAATTATAACGAAACGTTTTCCGATGTTTTGCTTTTCGTTATCGCACTAATTTTTACGTTAAATAATGTTTTCATATTCCGGCTTAAACAGTACGTGCTCAGTACTCAAGTTCATATTCATTTTCACAGTATTTGCAAGTCGTATGATCACAAAGGTCGCACTTGCTACCCTCACTCTAGCTTTGTAGTTATCGTAAATGCGTATTTTTCTTCTTTTTTTTAATAGTTTGTCGCTCCCCTCTTTATTTTAATGAAGGAAATATTAAGGAAATTCTTAAAAGTATGACGCACACAGCTGCGTATATACGACTGTTTTCAATATATTCGTAAAGTAATAACTTTTATAATACCACCTATAAGAACACCTAGCAATTAATTCACACGAAAAATCTATTCATCGAAATTACACTGAAGGGAATGAAATCATCTACAATCAAATGTAGAATAATAAAAAGTAGTGAAGGGTCAAGAAAATTATATTCGGCTGTGACCGAATCTTCGCTGCGCACCATCTTTATCTTAAAATAAACAAAATTCCATATAATCTCTAATATGGAGAGAATGTTCTACTATAGAATCACCCATAGAATGCAGAATTTTTACTGTTGTAGCTCGTTGTAGTAACAAGTAAAGCCCCAATATTTTTTCTATTTTTCTTAAATAAATCTGGTCTTAAAGCTTAGCTCACTTTCAATACCAACCTGTGTGCAAGAGTTACATAAAATGTTTTTGCTGAATTGAAAGCTGAAATTTTAATTTTTGCCAATAGCAAATAAACAGAGCGAGAAACAGACAGATGGACGAACAGACAAGCAAATATACTTAGATTGGTAGAGAATTTAATATTTATTGAGAATATTTATACTTTGTAGGGTATCCGAAGCTTGTTCGCAACGTTGCAAACGTTTGCATCAACTGAATATGTTCCCATTCTTCGGACGATGGGTATAAAAAATGTGAAAGTGTGTTAATAAGCTCGTAAATCGATCTAAAAACCATTTGGAAAAATTCAAGGCAAGTTGTCTGTAAGCGTCAACATTTATACGAATGTTCCTTAAACTTTCAGGAATTCATTTTAGCGTTTATCGTTAGTTATTGGACTTAGTTGGGGTAAAGAGAATCGCATCGAAGCAAATGAACCATATTTTACGTTCTTCTTCTTTGAAATTTGAAGTTTCAGAATTGAATCGAAAGAAATTTTAAAGCTTTCCATTGTTCGCACTTCCTCTGATATCCTGAATTCACAAGTGACCGTTTGATAAACCGTTGTGTCGGCTACAGTCACTAATGTGCTAAAAATAAAAAAGCACGCCTCTTCTGGAACTTGATCTGTGGCCATTAATGTTTATGACCAAGAAATTTCTATAAGCAACGGGTGGACATTGGACACGGACGTTAAAATCACAATTTTCCCCTGATCAAGAATATATATATATATATATATATATACACATATATTTGTCTCCAAATCATTTCGGGATTTAACGTAAAAGGGTCGATTACAGCTCTTATCGAAACTTATGAACCCAGCGAAATTGTTATTGACACCAAATACAATCAGCATGAAAATAAGAGCATCATGCCATGCTCTATCGAAAGCTTTCTGGAAGTCTAAAGTGACAAACTTACTATTAATGAGTTGACGAATGGCCGGATCCCGCTTCTCTCGGAGCAGCAGTTGGCCGATTATCGAGAAAGCAATATTACGGATCGATCATTAGACCACCATTTCCACTTCTGGACATCACGTCAAATGGTAATTGAGCCTGGCTTCCAGCGTTTTGGCTACGACGGCACAGATTACAATTTACAGATAATGCCGTCAACACTTTTCTTAGTTACTAGTTGAGATTTGATGAGTTTCCACCAAGTTGAGAGAACGCCTGCAAGATAGCACTTGCTTATTGTAATGGATTGCGCAACGGCCTGACGAATGTGAGGCCGCCATTTTAAGTGCGATGATCGAACTGCCATCTGACCTTTCAACTTTGCAGACATTGAGATCACAGGAAGTGCAAACCGAGAGATAAGTGTAACATAAGTGCTATCAAATTTTATTGTATTTCAAAACTGGACTTGCCCTACTTGGAGAATGGATGGCTTTACTTTTTTTTTTTTTGGAAGACAAACAGAAAACAGAAAACAAAAAAAAGGAAAAGGCAAACTAATCCTCGAACTATAAATAATAATAAAATTATTCATTTGAAAATTTCTTCAAATAAGTTTTTAATGCGATTAGTTATTATAATAGAAGAATACTGAGAATTTTATGTTTGCGTTATTTGTGCATCGGTTTGTGTGTGCTGCATGTTTGACTTTCAGTTTTACGCTTGGATTATCTTTCAAATTTCGTTTCCAATATAATGAATGAAACTATTCTCAACGTTTGCTATTCACTACAAAGTAATTACATAAGTGAAGTAAAGATGTATTCATGGAAATTTTATTTACATAATTGTTCAATTTAATGTGTAAATAGCAAAATTTTAGGGACTTGCTAGCGTACTCTTCAAATCATCACAATTTTCTCAATAATGAAGTTTTCACTACAGTGGGCAATTTCCCTTTTGTCTTTTTCACTGGTTGCATGAAAACTATGAATCTGACGTAATGTGAAACATACTCATAGAATATATATTCCAGGGTTTCCAAACCCATCCCAATAGGTATACGAACTTGAACATACTATACCATATTATGCCATTCCTCTACAGGCTATTTCTGATATCTCCTGGTTAAGTTGGCATCGCTGAATTATGAATTCGGTTCATAAAAGCGTTGCACTTTCTTGACAGAAAAATTTTGCAAATCTTTAGAAAATTACTTCCGTAGTAGTCCGTTTTTTTGACACTAATAAATTAAGGATCGAGAACTACTTACACCCAATTCTCTTTTCACACGAATTTTTTTTTACACGTATTTTTTGGGAACGTACCTATCGTGTAAAAAGAGAATTAGATGTATATGTTTTAATTAGTTGTCGAAATTCTTTGCAATTTCGTTTTTAACCAAATTAGACAACTTGCATGCCTACGTAATAGGAATTAACTCAAAGCGATTGTGTGTCCCTTCTCCGCTAAGCTGTTGGAAAAGTGATATGTGCTGATACTCAAATTTTCATGGATGGAATTTCAAAAGACTATTAACCCAACGGACGCTCTTTTTATGTATTCGCTTCACCTTCGTTTTCTTGTACTGAAATTGTGTGGCGATTTGTACCGACGTCAATTGAACAACTTGAACGACGTGTTGTTGCAAAAAAGACCAACAACAGCAATTAGCAGACGCAAAGTTATCCTCTTGCATGGCACTTGCAGATTCAGCTTCTTGCATGACACACTCGACCACACGTTGCAAGAGTTATCGAAGTTGCACTGTTGCAGCTCGAATGGCAAGTTCTGCCGCACCCAGCGTACTCAGCGGGCTTAGCGCCTTCTGATTATAACTTGTTCAGATCAATGCAGCATAGCTTGGCCGGGACGCGGTTTTGGAACCGCGAAGAAGCGCGAAAATGGGTCGAAGGCTGTATCGCTGCCAAACCGTGCTACCATTCTGTTGACACGGTATCGCCATGTTCCCAGAAAGACGGGAAAAATTAGTAGAAAATGATGGAAACTTTTTTGATTAATTTTTCTCAATAAATGCCTTTCTCAAGTGAAAAACTGATCAAAATACATGCAAACAGCTAACACATAAAACAAACGCACAATAACTCTCCTCATAAAATATTACAAATTAGATTCTGTTGCCACATAGAGTTCTCCGGCCAAAACGTATCCGTGTGTGCAAAATTCCATCAAAACATTTCGAAAGTTGCGTTCCGTAGTTTAAATACAAGCAAAGGGAAGACAAGTTTGCATCGATTAAAAGCAAAACTTGTTGTAGATCGATTGTTATATTAAAGTTTATTGGTTATTGTCTACACTTAGTTATTATTTTGATAGAAATGTGTTGTTGCGAATTGGTAAAGGATTGCAAGTGAAACTTCAGTATGTAGCAGATTGTGTAGAGTGTACCGCGCGTAAACTTCTTAATTAACCCAGTGTTGTGAAATTGCATGAAATACATTTATAGATCTTGGCTAAGGGGTACTCAATAAGATTAACTTGCAGTTACAAAGAGTAAATCCCTTCTCTCCCTCTATCGTGATTTATTCATTCGTCAAATTCATTGAAACGGGAAAAGAGCGCACAAATTATATTCATTTTGACAGCAGCGCCATTCCGCTGAATTATGTTGAAATGCCTCATCAAGTTAAAAACGTTACAGTGTAGATATTTAATGCTCTTTGAAGGCTCATGGCTTAAAATGTCCTTTTGATTTCATTATCGTAGTGAAAAAAAAAACATGTCTATGTCAGCTGTTCGTGTCTATTAACCCAAAGAAAGTTTGTGGTTGAAGTACTGATAAATGCTACCACTAGTGCACTAAGTACCATATGATTACTGAATGATAGGAGGAGGTTCAAAAATTGTTCTCATATTCTACCAATTTCCCGCATTGCACGGTACACTAAAACGCTATTTTACAAGGGTTTTTTTCCATTATCAATAACATGACTCATTGAGCTTAAATAGATGGGCACAGCATGCAGCGTTTTTCATTTCATCAAAATATTTCGAATACGTCAACGCCGATATTGAATAGAAGAATGGTCACACATAAGGCAGATAGACGGACAGATATACTAAAGTTTAATCAGAACATGATTGTAGATCGACTGATATAACAGAAGGTAGCTCTCTCTCAAGATCTTCTGGATGCGTCTGATGGCACTACATCTCAGTAGGGCTACTGTCAAACCGTGTCAACGCCAGAATTTTCTCTTATTCACAAGTGCCGAAGGTTTTGCAACGCACAATAAGTGCATAGTTTATAGTAGCGTTGTAGTTGTGGACTTTTCGAGCGATACAAAAGAAAGTGATATATGCATAGTATTGTTGCTGGGGATGGAAAATGGGAGGCACAAAAACTCATAGGTCGATCTAAGGGTATTATCACTAATCGCGCACGAATCGCTATAGCAGGAAGACTATTGACGAAGATGATGCTGCTTGCTGGGACTAGGAGATTCCGCTGTTAATATTATATAGACGCTGTTAATATATATATTCCATGCACCCATTCATAGCATAAAATCCTTTCGCGACTTTTTGGACGAATTCGACTGGGAAGTACTGGGCCATGTGACTTGTTTGTCAGGGCTAAGTTCTTCCGATAACCATTTGTTTGCATCGCACTTCGTAAACAACGTTTTATTCGTTCGTATGAAGGTGTGAAAAGAGCGACGCATAGTTCGCGGAAAAAGAGAAGGCGTGGCATCGACAATTTTGAATGGACAATACTTTGAATAAAATATTTTTTAATATTTCCATGCACTAATTCTACACAAAAATTCCGCTTTCATATTTACGTGCATATGTATTTTTATGAATATTAGCAAAAAAAGGAAAAAGCAATAAAACACTAAAGGTAATCTTTAAAAATTTAATTCCAAAACAACAGAACAGCTATTAATGGCTATTACAAGTTGTTTTGTTTTATTTCAGCCTTGATATGTACACGTTTTCTGATAACAGTCGTTGCCACTTGCTTTCAAACATAACGGATGGAGTCTCATTGATATTCTTAGTCTAGGATTTTGCTAACGAAATAAAGCTAAAAACGAATGATTATGAAATGATCATCTAAGCTTTAAAGGAAACTATTATTAAATATTTGCAACAACATCTTTTCCATTACATCTAGACAAAGGTGCATAATATAATCATGATTGGATTATTTCATGGTATGTTTATATGTATATGTTATTTACACTCCTCAGTTCGATACTATTGTTATTCACTCATATATAGATTACAAACATCGCTATAGCATAGCTCTGTATGTATCAATCAATGCGTTTGTTGAATTTCAACGATAGCTTTAGCTCTTGTGTCAGTCATTAGTTTGTGGAAGAACAAGCGATGTGCAATGAATCTGAACGAATGAAAGGATATATAAGATTGAGAGAAAACTAACAAAAAATTAAAATGGAAAATGATGAGTCAACCAAAAAAAGTTCGTGGCATTTTGGTCAATAATATCCAAGCATATTTATCTGCTAATGTCAACCTTCACCGATGACCTCTTGCCATTTTTATGGTGAAATCATTGTAAAATTGTGGAGATTTTTAGGTGAAAAACTAAACCTCAAATGCCTTTTAAATGCGCTGTTTGAAGTGAGATTAACATCTATAAGGTTGAGTTGTGTCAATTCTTCTTCGCTTCGCTTATGACTACACAGTCGCACTACTTATCGTATTATATAAGAAAAGCAAGATCTTTTTTGTCTGGCGCCTTTTTGTTTTTGGCACAGAAATGGATCAACTTAATACTCCAAAGGCCTATGTTAAGTACAATACAATGGGGGTCAGTCGTACTTTTACGTAACTCTTGGAGATAGTATTTTCTTACGAAGAAGGAGTAAAAGTCTTCTAACGCCGTCTCTTAGAATCACCTGCAAAGACCTATCAGTAAACCTGCAAGATGTTTAAAAATTATGTGTTCGTGCAGGTGATCTTGTATTATACATACATATAAAATATGTGTTCTATGTTGATTCCGATAGGTTTGCGCAATCGTAATCGATCTGGTTTGCCCAAAAAAAAATCAATAAAAAAGATCACATGAGGAAGAAAGAGTAAAAATTCACTTTAAAAATGGTCTTTATTCTATTATCAAACAATTTGTTGTTTGCTTGTTTGTTTAGCACTAGTGTGAGTAAAAAAAATAAAAAACTAAAGGAATAACAATTTTTTCGAATTCTTGAAGAACATTTTTTATTTTTAGTGCATTTTTGTATAAAATAAAAATAAACAAAAAAATATTTTTTTTCGGCCGAGAAAGTGTGGTGAGAGCCCAAATTAAATATATATTTTTCATTGAATGTTGTAATCATTACTCAGGTATTAAGCACCAATTCGGATAATCAGGGATAACAAAGTGGAAGTTATCCAATTACGATCGCAGTCTACAAACTACGATCTAATCAAATTTTTTCTTATTATCTCTAGTCTGGCAAAGGTCGTCATAGTGGATGTTAAATTAACCGGGATGGTAATGGGATTAGTGTTGACATGGATTTTTTAAACTTTCCACCAGCATTTAATTTCATCCTTGAAATACCTGGCTTTCAGTTCGGAAGGGATAGTATTGCTAGTGCAGTGGGATATGTGTTCACTACATAGGTATAGTCTCCTAAGCGTAATTCCCATATTTACCATCTGAATGTGTTTCTTTAGGGCAGCGTGTTGATCAAATGAATTCTAAGATAATTTATGGCATCCAGGAAAATGGGGAAAACGAGGGACTATTCACGCCACAAATTTTTTTCTAAAAGCGCAGGTAGCCCGCGTTGATTTATATTTGCTGGCCTTCACTTTTGCAATTCTTCATTTTCTCACTGAAATAATTTAAGGGGTCAATAACAGATACAGTAGTGGGTCTGCAACGTTGCCTTGTAGTACTTGAGCATTAGTGATTTTAAAGACACTGATCCCATGAGCTGCTTCAAAGTAGATAAAAGCGAATAAACAAATGGCAATTCAACGCAAGTACTTGCTTAAGCTTACAATAACATTAATCTTCAAAAGATTTTTGTTCGCTTTCTACAAGCTTGAGGTACTCATCAACCTCTACATGTTGCTTTCAAACTATTCGTTTGGTGTAAGAAATTCATTTTAGATTACGTAGACCACGTAGTGAGTAGGGATGAATTCTCTATCTAGACGGCGTTATGTGTAGTGAAGGTCAACGACAAGTTTCCAGCAAAAAGTGAAGAGTGCGAAGCGTAGAGAGTCTGCATACTGAACGTATTCACGGAATAAATTAGATGAAAAAATGTTACTAAAGACCAGGATTTCTTTCTTCGATCTAGGAAACCTTTCGAAATTGTGTCTGATATTACAATACTTGTACAAGGTAGCATATCTTACAGGCGCATCTGTACGTTATAATTAGAGCGAAGTGGAGTATGAAATTCAAGCATATGCTTCACAAATAAGCGCATCACAAAGATCAAAATTCCATACACATTGGAACCTGAAATTTAATGTTTTCTTGACACAGTCAGGGAGGTTGGGAATGTTCTGCAGTTAAAATTTATCCAATAGTTCTTTGAATTGCTTATCTGAGATAGGTATTTGCATGATGCAAGTAAAAAATAATATAATCTCTGGTCCGCGGGCGCGAAACCTAGTTCCATTGCTAATTACTTCTTAAGTATATAAAACGAACGCATTTATCTTTTTTTTATTTGACGATTTAATGCGATAGGAGTGTTTTTCACAAATCATACGCACTGGGTATCAGTTTTATAACGTATTTCTTTTTCTTCTCTTTAAGGTTAAACCCCATATTAAGAATTTGTTCAGTTATAAATGGTTACCGTGTGGTCTAGCGGTTAGAACGTGCGAAACAGACAGGCTCGCGTTCGATTCCCACTGTTGTAGATCAAAATCGCTTGTACTATCACTACGCTATGTTAGTAGTAAAATAAAATGAATGGGCGAGTGTGGAGTAAGCAAACAACCTGGTTCTCCTTCTCTTTTTTTTACTTTTGAAAGGTTTACAAGTTGAAAGGCAAACGAAATTTGTTTGTGTAAACAAATACTAGTGCCTGTGCCTGTGCCTGTCCCTTTGTTAGGCGCGCATTCCTGTTTCACCACCATGAATAGCGGAATTGCAGATGAGCACCTATGTGTTCAGCTTATTATAAGCAGAGTGTATCGTTTGGAATAAGGTTGTACTTGAAAGTAAAGTGAGATATACAGTAACCGTAAACCGAGCAAACCGTTCAACGCAGACATTCCCCGCTTAACACGGTCAATTCGTACCGTGCTGTATCGATATTGTGTTATGCGAAACTTTTTTTTATTTTTATAATCTTTAAGCTAAACTTTATGTTGTATTGAAACTTTATGCGTATTGTGTCAAGGGCAGTGTTATGAGGTAAAGGCAAAAATCAAGCGAAAAAACACATATACATTTTCAAATAATTAATACGTCACAAAAGGGTTGTGATTATTTATTATATCCAACGCTGAAAAATGGTGGTATACTAATTTCATCATAATGTTTGCAAAACCCAACAAGGAGTCTCAGGGAGGCTCTGTGTGGACCAAAGTGCTGTAGTGGACCAATACTTGAGTGTGCCTCTGCTATGTGGTCTCCTCCCTGCAGCTTTTATATAGACTCAATGGAATCCGTTCCAAAGTAATTCTTGTTGCTTGCCCTTAGGAATTTGGGTTGGTCGCAGCTCTTGCGTCTCTGCATTCTTATGAAAATAGATTGTTTCTGTTAGCTTTACTCCCACTTGAGAAATGCACATTTATTCTTGGTGTTTCCTTCTTAATTAAGTTAATTGATGCTACTATCGATTCACTCACATTACTTGACGACCCTAAGCGTGTATTTCTATTGCTCTATTGCTACTATAGTGGTTTTGAAGGCCAAAGGTAAGCATTGTGCGTTTTTCAAAATCTAACAGTTGTGTACTTTAGTTTAGTTTAAGTTATGCTTACAACCCACATTTAATTTAATAAATATTTGGGTTCGAAGTGAAAACGTAGTGTGTGCCAGGTTTATTTGCTTTCGAGCTCGAATGTTATCGCAAAAGTAGCAAAGTTAGGGCCAGACACGCAATCGATGATATGTATTCGCTTGACTTATGGATACGTTGGGTCGTTCAACGGTTCTAAAGCGATAAAATGATAGCTAATGCCGACCTAAATCTGGATACGAATAGAGGCAAACAGGCAATCTGCGGTCAGATTGATGCGCTGAGGAAATCGATTATTTATGTGGTGGGTGTTCATGATTCGCCCGCCATTTCTATTTTTGAGATCGGAAGGGTTCCAAGATTGAACTACAGCCAGAGTCACATACCAACGGTGGTAAAATTTTCCCCTTGAAATCGCCTGACAACGTTTATCCTAAGTTGGCATTTGGCGTCGGTATATTGAGTGGTTAAGGCGTTACACACACATATAAACAAGTACAATGTCCGTCCCGACTTGATTTCTTCAATCTGTCGATTTAATGTTTTTCAATTTTCTGAGAAAGAAAGCGAAGTCAGGGGAAACAGATTGTTTTGCTTTTCTTGTGTAACTAACTATTCCGGTAATATTTAGGAAGCATTGTAGTTTGGTATGATTAAAAATAATTTAGTTTACGGAATATATGAATTTTGTGAGTGGGAATTTCCAATGAGGCGAAAATCAAATGCAGTGTGAGAAGGTGCATGATCGCGATAATTTGGATGAATTGCTTACACATAACTTGTTAAAAGCTTGGTCCATTGGGAGCATCAGCGTGTGATGATAAGGCAAATTATTATCAGTTTTTTTTTTTTTATTTTAACCTGACACTGTTTTCTGGAACTGATATCTATTTTCGACTCATTTTGGGTTGTGTCGATTCAAGACTTTACCAGATCAGATCAAATAAAATGCATATTTTGCTGATATAAAATCGATGCCTAATAAATTTCAAGACACGATATCCTTACGCTTGCCGGTTATGTGAAATGGATCGGGCAGGTTCGTTTTAGAATTTATAGAGACATGTTTACCTATAAAATTTTTGTATTTCGTACGCATCTTTTAGCGATACTAAGATAAGAACTTCAGTCGATCTGTTTATTTATTCTTTTAATTGTAAAATTTTATGTTTACCTACATCTCTTGCTTCACACATCCGATAAGTGTGGTTTAAGTTACTTGCTCACATAAGGACAATAAATTTAAAATCGCGATAGGGAGCAAGCAATCACACAATTTTTTAGCGATGCGAATATTTTACAAATTCTAGAAAATTCTTGATTTTATTTACATATCAGCGCGAACGGTGCAACAAAAACAAAAAATGTGTCCCTACATTGTGCTTTTTTTTCCCTTTATTGTTCCTATGAAATCATCATACAAGTATACGTATGTATGGACTCGTATGCACGACGAAAACAGACAAACGCAATTTATATGTAAATTAAGCAAAACAACCTCAAACGCTTGTCTGCAAATTATGTGCGGACGAAAAGACAGGCATGCGAAAGTTACAAATTCTCAGAAATTGTAAAAATATGTGTTGAGTGATGTTTTCGTTACCTTTGCATTCTCGCAAAAACAAACAACAATCGGTATATCTATGTATGCGTATGTATGCATACACACGCACGCATCCATGTATACAAGAATGTACACAAAATCATGCATGCACACATACATAGTCGTATATGAGAAGAGATACGATTTAATGGAATTGCGAGAAAGATTTTCATTTAAATTTTCTTTCTCCGAAATTCATTTGTAGTACATATCTTTATAAAGTTGTACTAAGCATTTATCCGTATATATGTAGATAAGTAAGTTTATATGCGTGTGTAAAATATTCCTTACCACCGACAGAAAAATCTCAAAGTAATAAAATAAATGAAAGTCATTTAAGGCAGTACAACCCAATCTAAGAAATGCAAATTGAACGTTTTTTTCTTCTCTTCTTTTAAATGTATTTCATCTAATTTTACTACTGCTCTATCTCTTCTTCTTTCTCGTTCGCCTATTCCTCTCTCCATTGCCACGGTTATTTGCAGTCAACATATGTACGTATGTCGGTCTATTTGAGATCTTCCAACTTAAAACATTTATATATATATATATATATATATATATATA